>BSBK01013343.1:0-162500 GCA_027943335.1 Chamaecyparis obtusa
TATAGATGTATATATATATATATATATACATATATATATATATATATATATACATATATATATATATATTATATATATATATATATATGTATATATATATATATATGTATATATATACATTTACATATATATATATACACACACATATATACATATACATATATATATTTATATACACACATATATACATATATATATATATATATATATATATATATATATATATATATATATACATATATACATATATATATATATATATATATATACATATATATATATAGACATATATATATATATACATATATATATATATATACATATATATATGTATATATATACATATATATACATATACATATATATACATATACATATATATACATATACATATATATACATATATATGTATGTATATATATATATATGTATATCTATATATACACACACATACACACACACACACACACACACACACACACACACACATATATATAGTTGTTAAAATAAAAATTGCATTGTAAAAAAATGCTATTTGCATGATTGGAGTATTTGAAAAGTTTTAATAAAATATATATATATATATTAAATGAATTTTTTTTTATAAAAAAAATTATAAAAAATTATATATATATTTCTTTCATGGCACGATGGTCTAAGAATATAAAATTAATTTTTTTTTAAAATGTAAATGTGAGTGGGAGGCAGGGGCCACCACCTCTCCCCACCACCCTAGTTGACAGGGCACGATAGGCCAGGCCTGTCGATGGTACTCGAGCATACCGGGCGATAGGCGCTACAGCTGCGAAGTGTGCTAACAGTACTATTAGTACCATGTGGTAGGGAGGGTGTGGGGACTAGCGTCGCCCGGCCCCCCCTGCCCCCAATGCATTATTATTTTTAATATTATTTTATTTAATTTTATAACATATTAAATGTTAGTTTTAATTTTATGTCATTTTTTAATTTATTTATTTACTAAATTTTAAATTTAGATTTATTAAATATGTTTTATTTATTAATAAATTTTGTTAATGTGTTTTACTTAATTTTAGTAATTATGTTAATAGATTTTCTTTTAACATTGACAATTTTTGTTAATGAATTTCTTATTTATCATAAATAAATTTGTTAGTGAATTATATTAATGGTCCTTATTAAATAGTTCTCCTAATGTTGTTTAATCAATATTCTCATAATTGTTAGGTTTAAGCTTTGCAACGTTAACCTTATCATACATTTATGGACTTAATTAGGTAATTGTTAAAGGGAAGTTTTGTATTGACATCTTATATAGTCCCTTCTGAATTTAGATTTAATGTTTTATCAGTCGAACATAAGAGTGTCATTGTAGGGTAATTAAACTTAAACCTTGCAATTTCAAATTATTGTCTTTCATAGAACAATTTTTTATTTTTTTTTCTACTGAAATTGGGTATTATCGTTATGTTGGATTCTATGGTACTTCTTAGGTAATTTGATTTACTTATGATATTATTGGACATGATTATTGTGAGAATTTCCTAGTGGACATTTTTCTTGAATACATTTATGATGGTTATGGAACATCTTGGATTGTGGTTTATTTCAGTTCAAATGATGTGGTTGTGTATTCTTCGTGTCTTGTTTTACATTATGGGATATTGGGTTCTAGATGACCTAGGGGAATACAGAGGCTGGGGTATGAGTCAGATGTTCATGTTATTAGTTATGTTTGGTGTGTGTGTACTCTATCTGATTATCACTCCTGTTTGACCATTGGGCTCATGTTATACTGTATTCTGTTTGTGGTATCTTTGTAACCATATCTAATCCTTTTGTGTGAATATGGATATGAGGTTATGTAGTTATATACCTGATTAGATCTAGGAGAGATTTATGAGCCTAGGGTAGTTTACCTGGACATGTAGTAGGAGGTGGCTTGTAATAAGCATCGGGGCCCACAAGTGGCTGCCAAGATCACTTATTGTAAGTATTAGTAATCAAGTGATCACCTAATATAATTAAGGGGTATTTAATTGAACGTAATAAGATATAATTCCTCACCCATGCTTGAGTGCTAGTATAGACTAAGGTGGAGTTGAGAAGATGACTAGCCCCCTTTTAAGGGATGAGTTGGCATAGTTGATAACTTCGTTAGTATGAGAAGTCATTGATGTCATGTATGGTCACTTTGAGTGTTGGGATTCAAAGATATTACTAGGACAAAACTCAAGGGTTAGACGTACATGATGACACCTTCCTATGCATAGTCTGGTTATTCTACATGTGTCAGTTGCCTCTGGATTAGTGAGTTGTACCTATATCTCTATTATGTTTATCTTGAGTTAGAGTGCTTTCAGGATCCTCCTGCTTAGATTTTTATCCTTGTATTGTTTGGTTATCTCCTAACATGGTGGTGTAGGCCTTTGTGGTTCTACACAGATGGGTGGTAGTGATTCTTTACCATTTAAGATTCAATGTCCTAGTGCTGGTACTTGATGGTGATTTCACAGATGGATTCCTTTTGATGCTTCTTCATTGATGTTTCTTTCTTATCTTCATTATTTGTAATCTTGTATTAGAGTATCACATGTGATACCTAATCTGGACATTGTATTATCATTGATAGATTCATTACTACATACCCTGTGACATGTGCAGTGGATGTTAGTTTGTTTGGATGTCATGGATGTCCATGAGGATTGTATTTATTATTCTATCATGTAATTGTAATTTATTTATTATGGAATCTTTTGTTATCATTCTTTAGTTGTGTTTTGTTCTTAAGTAATTCTACGTCATGGAACCCTTGAGTCTTGTAATCTGTATTGAGTGTTTTATCAATATGAGTAAATGGTAATTGCTTCCGCACTTTGGTTTAACTTGTATGTTAACTTTAGGAAAAAAAAAAATTCACCAAACTTAGTAGCATGTTTAGGATTAAATTCTCTTAGGTTCTCTAGTGGGGTGTTACATTGGTAATCAAGAACAATAGAGGGCTCATTTCCCAAGGCTCACTACCCAAAGAAGGTTCAATCCACCTTCAGATTTCACTAGTTTGCAACCAGTGTATATGAATAAATACACAATCTTTTGAACTTTTTTCCAACAACTATTTTTTCTTGATCAGTTCCAATGAAGTCCACCAGTAAACCTCTGCTCTATTAGGAATGAATGCTAAATGTTTGACAGCCATTCTGTAGTAGTTGTTGTTGCATTCATGACTATGATTGTCATTGATGTCAACACAGTGATTTACCAGAGACTTGCAGAGAAGTAGATAGTGTTTGGATTAGCGCACGTAGGATATTGTAGTTGGAGCTATGCGATGTTGAGGATATACTCTTTGATATGTTATATGTCTATGGTTAAGAGTTCAGAGTGTATTTAATTTATTCATGGAAGTTATGAGCATTTTGGTGGAAGCGGTATTCAGGTAGTGTTCCTGAGTACCGATTTGTGGAAATCGGGATGATATCTCATAATCGAGATGGAATCTAGTTTTGTGCAATTAGAGGAAAGTTAAAGACACATTGATAGTGATGTGGATGATAGTGCAAACTTTGAGGTCACATGAGTGAAGAATTATTGTATTTGGAAGCTGACAGTTTTATGTAATTTTGATGTAGAGTGTGGAAACTTTTATTTTGTAATTGTATGCCGACTCATTTGTAATTACTTGAGTGTGGTATAAAGGAAGGAATATTTTTCCTTATTTTAAAAATCATTTTAATGGTTGGATGTGTTGATGTACACATGAAGTGAAGAAAAGAGCTAATGCAGTTATGAAAGTGACTTTGTGAAGGAAAACATGTGAAGATCTGAGATTGAGATTTGGTGAAGCAGAGAGTGCAGTTTGGCACAGTAAGGAAGGAGATAACATATTTGATATTATTCTATTGAAAATATAGAGATCAGTTGAAAAATTTGTTCAGTGATCTTGCCATTGAAGCTATTTGGGTAGTGGGTCCTTCTATCTTCCATAACTCTTAACAGGGTTAGAATCTTTTAACAGGGATTCAAAATCTCCTAATAGGGATTCATATGTACTGAATGTATTTCATAAGACTCCTAAAAGATTCCATCCTTTCACATGGAATATTCATATTAGTGTATCTTTTGTGGGCATCATTCCCACCAGGGTTTACTCTTTGACCAAGAGGTTCCCTAGTCAACATATCTTGTGGCATTGTGTCATTGTGTATGAATATCTTTCTATAGTTGGTAATTATATTTCTTACAAGGTTAAATGCTATTGAAATTGATAAAAGTAATAATTAGATCAGATAACTGACTCACCCCCCCTCCCCTCCCCGCTCTCAGTTATCTTGGTGGACTTTACTTTCTAACAATTGGCATCAGAGCAGTAGGTGCTTGAAAAATAAGTTTAAAAGCTGAGGGAGATCCATGGTGAATTTCAGAAAAGAAATTCCTAAGTTTGATGGAGTAAATTTTGACAGCTAGAAAGAAAAGATGAAGACAAACCTACTATGTTTAGGACTAGGTTATTGGTTGATTACAAAGAATGATAATATTATCATTGAAGAGGACAATCTTGAAACATATACTACTGAAGAGAGAGATCTATTCATGTGTAACATACTTGCAAGAGAAGCACTTTTGATAGCCCTTCCACAAAATGAGTACAGTTAGGTAAAATGTTTCAAAAAATCTCATCATATTTGGAATGCTTTGCACTCTACTTTTGAAGGTGATGAACATGCAAAAAGAGTTAGATTACATAACTGGATATGTGCATTTGAAGATTTAAGAATGTTGGAAGATGAATCTGTTAGAAGCTATATTGGTAGAATGTCAGAAATTGTTACAGGCATAAAATCTTGTGTAGGAACAAAGATAGAGAATGAAGTGATATGGAAAATTCTAAGGACATTGACTCCTATATTTAAGCACACAACACAAATGATTGAACAAGTTATACCTTGTACTACAAACTTTACAAGAGAGACTATTCTTGGAAGATTGGAAGCAACAGAGATGAACCTGAGGTTAACAAGAGACTTACCTAGAATGGAGACAACATTTAGTGCTCTTAGTGTTCACCCTACTTTGTCAAGAAGCATCAGTGTGAGCAGAGATTATGCTGGCTGCAGTAGATCTAGAAATGAAAAAGACAAGAAGATTGAAGAAGGTATTGCATTGCCTATGAAGAGAGAACCAGAGAGTAAGAAAAATTTTAAATGTTGGACTTGTCAAGAATATGGTCATTTTGCATCTAAGTGTCCTAAGAGAGTTAAAAATTATAGAAACAATTTCAAACCTAGAAGATCTAAGGAATGTTATTATGCTAATGATGAAGATCTTGAAGCTAGTATAGAGAGAACTCTAAGTGAAAGTGATACTGAGAATAATGATGACATACAATTTGTAGCAATTAAAGAAGAGAGTCCTAAAAATGATGTTAGGGAAGAAAAATCCTTAGTTTCTCAAGTTGAAAAGAAAGCTAATTGGATTATAGATAGTGGTTGTTTAGATCATATGACTAGAGACATGAAAAAGTTCATAATTTTAACGATTATGATGGAGGAGTTGTTAGAGTTGGAAACAATGCACATTGCTTGATTAAAAGTATAGGATCTATTACTCTTTATGGAAAGACTAATACTGATGATGTTTATTTTGTGGATGGATTGAAACATAATCTTTTGAGTGTTGGAAAGTTAGTTGATAAGGGATATCAAGTTTGGTTTACTGAGAAAACTTGTGTGATGAAGGATAAAGATGGAAATCTGATTGGAACTAGATCTAGAACCAGAGGTAATGTATTTTAGTTAAATCCCACTGAGATGACATGTTTGATTACTAAAATTGATGACAATTTGTTATGGCATAGAATATTTTGTCATATAAACTTTGACAACATTGTGAAAGTAAGTACTACACTTGTAGTAAGGGATTTGCCTAAAATTATGAGGCCTACTAACATGATTTGCAAAGAATGTGTGATGGCTAAACATAAGAGAATTTCTTTTCCCAATAAGAAGTTTACATCTTTAGAAAAGATGGAGTTTGTTCATACATATTTGAGTGGTCCTACTAGGACTAGAGGATTCTATGGAGAAAGGTATTTTATGATTCTTGTTGATGATTTTACAAGAATGATGTGGATTGCATTTCTTAAAGAAAAGTCTGAAGCATTTGATAAGTTTAAGATCGTTAAGAATAAAGTTGAGAATGAATATGGAATGAAAATTAAATTTTTGAGATCTGATAGAGGTGGAGAATTTACTTCTAGAGAGTTTAACACCTTTTGTGAAGAAAATGGCATTAAGAGATAGTTTTCAACCCCTAGAACACCTAAACAAAATGGTATTGCGGAAAGAAGAAATAGATCAGTGACTGAAGCAGCAAGAGCTATTTTATTTGAGAATGATTTGGAGAAGATATTTTAGAGAGAAGCAGTGAAGACATCAGTGTATACAATGAACAGAGTACAAATCAAAGTAGACATAGGCAAGACACCATATGAATTATGGTTTGGACATGCACCCCAAGTTAAGTATTTTAGAATTTTTGAAAGAAAATGTTATATAAAGAGAGATGATGATATTGGAAAGTTTGATCCTATAAGTGATGAAGGTATATTTCTTGGATATTCTTTGAAAAGAAAAGCATATAGATGTTGCAATAAAAGAACTAAGACTATTGTTGAGAGCACAAATGTTAAAGTTGATGAAAAGTTCAAAATTCAGGAAAGAATGGTTGATTATGAATTAGATGAAGAAGCTCATCCTAAACCTAACAGAGATCTACTAAATTATTTTATGAAACTGATAGTGATTTTCTAAATAAAAGCTGCAATGATGTCATTGAAGAACCTACACCTGAAGTGAGATCTGAGACAGTGACACCTAACAAGAGTTTGTTAAGAAATCATCTTATTGGGAAAATTATTGGAAGCATCAAAAGAGGAGATCTAACTCAAAATAAGGTATAAGAATAGTTATGTTTGATTTCTCAAATTGAAGCTAAAGCTACTAGTGAAGCTTGTGAAGATGAAATTTGGACTAATGCTATGAAAGGAGAACTAGATCAGATTGAAAAGAACAAGACATGGGAATTGGTCCCTAGACCTAATGACAAGAATGTTATTGGAACTAAATGGGTATTCAAAAATAAGATTAATGAACAAGGAGAAGTAGTATGTAAGGGATACTCACATCAAGAAGGAATTGACTATGAAGAAACCTTCGCACATGTTGCAATAATTGAAGCAATAAGAATGTTTTTGGCTTATGCAGCTTACAAGAAGTTCAAAGTATATCAAATGGATGTGAAGTTAGCATTTTTGAAAGGAGAATTGGAAGAAGAAGTCTCCATTGAGTAGCCTCAAGGTTTTCATTTGACTTAAGAAGGAGACAAGGTATGTAAACTAAAGAAAGCTTTATATGGACTAAAGAAAGCACCTATAACTTGCTATGTAAGATTGGACAAATATTTGTTAAAATTAGGATTTACAAAAGGAACAACTGATAGCAATCTGTACACAAAAGAAATTCAAAATGGTTTGTTGGTTATAGTTATTTTTGTTGATGACATTATTTTTGGAGGAGAAGATGAAGCCAGTGATAAATTTGCTGATGAAATGAAGACTAAATTTGAAATGAGTATGATTGGTGAAATGAAATACTTTTTGGGATTTTAGATAACACAAAACAAAGATGGTAGCTTTGTAAGTTAGACAAAGTACCTGAATGACTTGTTGAAAAGATTTGTAATGGAGAACTGTAAACTAGTTGGAACACCTATGGTAACTAGACATAAGTTATCTAGCACAAATGAGACTCCTATAGTAGAACAAAAGAAATACTGATGAAGGGTGATCCCCTTAATACCACAAACACATAACAGAAATAGAGAAACAACAACAATATGCAAGAACAGAAAATTGGCTTCTTATTATCTCCACAAATGTGGAATTAAAAACTTTCAGAATTACAATATGCAAAGCCACATGGGCATTCCCTTACAATATTCTGTAGGACAAAGCCTCGAACTATTACCCAGATCTACTACCCAGAATTATTCTGAACTGCCTAAGACAATAATACAGCCTTCCTTATATAGGCAATTATCCACTGCCTGGGAAGGTTCCAGAATTTTAGCCAATAAGGCCGACCAAACTTAGAATTATTTTATTTTACATTTTATTACATCATAGTCGGCTCAAGATAACCTTTGAAACCCGAACAAAAATTTTGAAGAAAATTATTTTTCGCCATTTCAGGTGGCCCAACTTCTGAAGACCATAAGTCATCACCAGTTGACCCGCTCGGCTATTATAACCCCATTTCAGAAATGTCATGAAGCACTCTACAGGCTTGACCCACGTAAGCACCCATCACCCAAATTTTTGACCTCATCCAGGGCCTCTAAAGCCTTCAAAATTGAGTTCAAAGTTTCTGTACCCTACTGCCAATACCGAAAATCTTCAATATCTTCCAATATACACTTGATCTGGCAATGAAACTTTACTGGCAGACTTATATGACCAAAATGAACCTCTAAGAAAGAAATCAGATCATTCCGAGCAAATACGAAAATTACCAAAAATAGTAACTCTCCATAAATAGCAGCTCTGCACAAAATAACCCTTATTGAAAAATAAAAATAGAAATATTTTTGGGTGATGCAAGATTGCTCTTACACCCAGGATGCTCTTGCATCAGACACCCGGGGTAATTTGAGAAGTGACCCTGTCACGACTCAGGTGTGCAGAGGAAAACCAAGATGGTTAACCTCCTCCTTTGTTAGCCATGATGAATCTTCAACAGGTCATCCTTTCCATTTGACCAGATATTCTTCATATGTCATGTTCCTTGTGCTTCTGCCAACATGACTATCCAGTATATCTTCAATCTCCTTAGTGTCTGAACTAGTTGCTGGAATACTCCACTGTGCTGCTGTGATCTCATCTTCAACACCTCCTTCATGATACTCTGTCAGATCTGAAATGTTAAACACTGGTGAAATATTTAGCTCAGTAGGTAATTCTACCTCATATGCGTTTCCTGAATCATGTTTCTTCAGTATCCTACATGGTCCAAACTTCTTCATTTTCAGCTTGTTATATGTACCAACTAGAAACCGCTCCTTCCGCAAATGAACCATGACTTCATCACCAACCTGAAATTCCTTATACCTCCTTTTCTCATCTGCCTTAGCCTTATACTATGCATTCATCTTGGTAATATGCTTCCTCACCTCCTCATGGATGTTCTTCAAGTGTTCTGCAAAATCCTCAGCTTCAGCACTACTTATTTCTCCTTTATCTATCTTCCTCAATTCAGATGCATTTCTTGAACTACTTCCATATACAATCTAGAATGGTGATTTACCAGTGCTCCTGTTGATAGAATTATTGTATGCAAATTCTGCCTGTGGTAAAATCAAGTCCCATCCTGTTGGCTTATCTCCAACCAAACATCTCAGCAAATTTCCCAAACTCCTATTCACCACCTCTGTTTGTCCATCAGTCTGTGGATGATGTGATGAACTAAAATTCAAATCTATCTTCAACTTCTTCCACAATGTACGCCAGAAATATCCAACAAACTTAGTGTCCCGATCTGAAACTATGGTCTTTGGAAAACCATGAAGTCTCACTACTTCTCTGAAAAACAATTCTGCTACATGAACAGCATCATTAGTCTTCTTGCAGGGAATAAAATGTGTCATCTTTGAAAATCTGTCAACTACCACAAAAATTGAATCATGTCCCCGCTGAGTCCTTGGTAAACCAAGAACAAAGTCCATGCTGATATCCTCCCAAGGCTTCTCTGGTATAGGTAATGGCTGATACAACCCTGTATTCTGCTTCACTCCTTTCGCCATCTGACATACTCTGCAACTCTGTACAAACTTCTTCACATCTTACTGCAATTGTGGCCAATAATAATTTTCACTAACCAAAGAAAGGGTTTTGTCACGACCAAAATGTCCAGCCAATCCTCTGCTATGC
Source organism: Chamaecyparis obtusa (assembly GCA_027943335.1). Classification (NCBI taxonomy): domain Eukaryota; kingdom Viridiplantae; phylum Streptophyta; class Pinopsida; order Cupressales; family Cupressaceae; genus Chamaecyparis; species Chamaecyparis obtusa. The sequence continues at coordinate 9,965 of BSBK01013343.1, forward strand.
TTCTCCTTGATGAGATTCTCCATCATAGAACTTCGTGGAATGCACAACTGACTCCCTCTAAATAGCATATCATCCTGGATGATGAAATCTAACCATTTCGTCCTGTCTAGAGTAACAGGTTCTGTACAAGCTTTCCAAGCTTCACCAAAATCAGGATCCTCTGGATACAAATTCTTGAGTTCTTTGAACCCAACCACTTCAATCTGCATTTCTGTCAGCAATAGTTGCCTTCTGCTAAGAGCATCTGCAACCCTATTAGACTTTCCACTCCTGTGTTTCAAAACAAATGTATAACTCTGTAAAAACTCAACCCATTTCAAATGCCTTTGATTCAATTTTCCTTGACTATTCAAATATTGCAAAGCTTGATGATCAGTATACAAAACAAACTCTTTAGGAAGTAGATAATGTCTCCACTTCTTTAATGCCTGAACTATAGCGTAAAATTCCTGATCATAAATAGAATATTTCCTCTTGGCATCATTTAACTTCTCACTGAAATAAGCAACAGGTTTACCTTCTTGGCTCATAACAGCTCCTATTGCAGTACCACTAGCATCACAATCTACTTGAAACACCTTATTAAAATCTGGAAGTGCTAAAATAGGTTGTTCTGTAACTTTTCATTTCAACAATTGAAAACTCTTTTCTGCCCCATTAGTCCACTTAAACTCTTTTCTATCCCCTCTCATTGTTTTAGTCAAGGGTCCACAAATACTGCTAAAATTTTGGATAAACTTTCTGTAAAAGCTAGCCAAACCATGAAAAGATCTTACCTCAGTAGCACTCCTTAGAGTAGGCCATTCAAGGATAGCCTGTACCTTCTCTGGGTCCATTTTTAGACCTTCTCCTGAAACTACAAACCCCAAATACACCAACTCTTTCTTCACAAAACTGCACTTCTTCAAATTAATCAGCAATTTTTCTTCTCTCAACTTCGCAAATACCATATGAATATGCATCATATGCTCATCCAATGTCTTGCTAAAGATCAAAATATCATCTAGGTAAACAATGGCAAACTTACCCAGAAATTCTTTCAGAACCTCATTCATGAGCCGCATGAAAGTTCTCGGTGCATTGGTTAGCCCAAAAGGCATGACTAACCACTCATACAGTCCTTCCTTTGTCTTGAAGGTAGTCTTCCATTCATCTCCTTCTCTGATCTGAATCTGATGATATCCACTTTTCAGATCTATCTTTGAGAAATACACAGCTCCACTCAAACAGTCCATAATATCATCCATTCGTGGCAATGGAAACCTATACTTGATTGTGATCTTATTTATTGCTCTGAAATCTGTACACATCCTCCATTCTCCATTCTTCTTTGGTGCTAATATCACTGGTACAGCACAGGGACTCAGACTCTCATGGATCAATCCTTTCTGTAACAGTTCATGTACTTGTCTGTTCAACTCCTCACTTTCTGCAGGTGTCATTCTGTGTGCTGCCTTATTCGGCAAACTCGCTCCTGGGATCAAGTCCATCTGATGACTGATCTTCCTGACTGGTGGTAATCCATTAGGCACGTTATCGGATACAATATCCTGAAACTCATTCAACAAATCTGCAACTTCTACAGGAACATCTTCTACTTCCTCTTTACCAGCTTTTGGAATTAAAGAAAAACATACATGCTCATGCCTCATACCATCTAGGAAATTTCTTCCATCAACAAAAGTTATCCTTGCATTACCACATACCTTTTCTTCAGTCTCCTTCAATGGCTTTAGCTTATGCCGCACTCCATCCTTTGTCAGGGAATAGGTATTCGCACGACCATCGTGTACAACACATCTATCAAACTGCCATGGTCTACCCAACAACATATGACATGCATCCATAGATATGATATCACACAATACCTCATCTTGGTATCCGCCAATCTTGAACTTCACCAGGCATTGTTCATTGACCATGACCTTGTGGTCATCCTATACCTAGGCAATCCGATATGGATGTGGGTGTTTCTGTCTCTTGAGCTTCAACTTTGTCACCATCTCTTCTGACACCAAATTGTCAGTGCTTCCACTATCAATGATCACATCACAACATTTACCTTCACACTTGTACCTGGTGCGAAACAGGCTCCTCCTTTGCTCAGGTTCATTCTCACCACTGAACAAGACTCTTCTGTTAATCAACGTTTCTCCTCTTTCAGCATCTTTAGAATTTGATGATCTGGCATCTTCATCTACATGTGCAACTCTGGCCTGGCCTTCATTTCTCCTATCCATTTTGCCTTGGCGCTGAGGACATTCAAATGCCCTATGACCTTCTTCTCCACAGTGAAAACATGTTCCACGGAAGCCACCTCTTCCAGATCCTTGTCCTCTTCCTCTTCCTCTCTGATCTCTATTATTCTGATCCTGGAAATGATTGGAATTATTTCCTCGCTGATTCTGACTGCTACTGGCCTCATCCTTCTTTTTCGCATCTTCATTTCGGCCACCATATGACCGTCCACCAGATCATCCACCACGACCTCTTCCGTTTTGTCTGCTCTCAAACTTCTTGTTCAACTTTTCCTCTACTTTTAGGGCAAATTGGTATGCCTCTTCAATACTGTTCATTCGAACCAGATTCAGCTCCTCCTGAATGCTTGGCCTTAACCCATTAAGGTATCGGGCAACTTTCTCCTTATCAGCTTCTGCATGGCCTGTTCTGATGAGAAGTTGATAGAACTCCTCTGTATACTCCTGAACAGATCTTCCTGCTTGCTTCAAACTTTGCATTTTCTTCAGTAGGTCAAGCTCGTAATCAACAGGAATGAACTGTCGCTTTAATTTATCCACCATTCGATCCCATCTCGTGATTTTCTCCTTTCCCCTTCTATTTCGCTCCAACTGAATCTCTTGCCACCAGATCTTCGCATGACCTTTCAATCTGGCCTTCACAAATTTGACCCTATCGGGATCTTCAACATCTTCATACTCAAAATATTCTTCACATTCATTGATCCAGTCGATTAATTCCTCTGGGTTAAGATTTTCAGAAAATGTAGGAACCTCAATCTTAGGTCTTTTCCCAATCTTGGAAATCGCCCGAAAGTCTTTCTTCCTCCTGGTTCACAATTTCAACTTCTCCTTCTTGATATTCTTCTTCGGCTTCATCCTCACTTTCGTCTCTGACATTAAGATTCATTCCTCTACGAATCTCTTCTTGCAATGCTCGCACTTGTCTCTGCAACTCTCTAACCTCAGGTGTCACAACACCAGGTCTTCCACCACGTTCTCTTTGTGGAGGCATTTTTGCGATGCGCGCTAAAACCCTAACCATGGTCCTGGTGCAAACTGCCTCACAGTCGGCGATCTATTTACACACTCAAGAACTCCTGCTCTGATACCACTTGATGAAGGGTGCTCCCCTTAATACCACAAACACATAACAAAAATAGAGAAACAACAACAATATGCAAGAACAGAAAATTGGCTTCTTATTATCTCCACAAATGTGGAATTACAAACTTTCAGAATTACAATATGCAAAGCCACATGGGCATTCCCTTACAATATTCTGTAGGACAAAGCCTCGAACTATTACCCAGATCTACTACCCAGAATTATTCTGAACTACCTAAGACAATAATACAGCCTTCCTTATATAGGCAATTATCCACCGCCTGGGAAGGTTCCAGAATTTTAGCCAATAAGGCCGACCAAACTTAGAATTATTTTATTTTACATTTTATTACATCATAGTCGGCTCAAGATAACCTTTGAAACCCGAACAAAAATTTTGAAGAAAATTATTTTTCGCCATTTCAGGTGGCCCAACTTCCGAAGACCATAAGTCATCACCAGTTGACCCGCTCGGCTATTATAACCCCATTTCGGAAACACCACGAAGCGCTCTACAAGCTTGACCAGCGCAAGCGCTCATCACCCAAATTTTTAACCTCATCCGGGGCCTCTAAAGCCTTCAAAACTGAGTTGAAAGTTTCTGTACCCTGCTGCCAATACCGAAAATCTTCAATATCTTCCAATATACACTTGATCTGGCAATGAAACTTTACTGGCAGACTTATATGACCAAAATGAACCTCTAAGAAAGAAATCAGATCATTCTGAGCACATACAAAAATTACCAAAAATAGTAACTCTCCATAAATAGTAGCTCTGCACAAAATAACCCTTATTGAAAAATAAAAACAGAAATATTTTTGGGTGATACAAGATTGCTCTTACACCCAGGATGCTCCTGCATCAAATACAAATCTATGATTGGAGGATTGCAGTACTTGACACATACAAGACTTGATATAGCACAGTCAGTTGGAATTGTAGCAAGATTTCAAGTTGAACCTAGAGAATCACATTATGCAACAGTAAAGAGGATATTGAGATATTTAAGAGGCACAATGGACTATGGATTGTGGTATAAAAATATGATGATTTTACCCTATGTGCATATACAGATGCATTTTTCCTTGGAGGAAGATTGGTTTCTTGGCTAAGCAAGAAGCAGAATTGTATCTCATAGAGCATAGTAGAAGTAGAATATGTAGCAGCAGAAAACAATTGTAACTAGATAATTTGGATGAAGCAAATGCTGAAGGATATTGGAATAAAGTTTGTTGAACCTATTGTCATACATTGTGACAACACTAGCACAGTTAGTATGTCTAAGAACCATGTATTACATTCTAAGACAAAACATATAGAGATTAAGTATCATGTTGTAAGAGATAAAGTTGTTGAGAAAGAAGTTAGACTTAAGTACATAAGTATAAAGGAGCAGATAGCAGATATATTTACAAAGCCTTTCCCTAAGGATACATTTGAGTATTTGAGAGGTATGCTTGGGGTTATGCCCCAGCCTACTTTTGAAAAGTGATGCAGTTGGTTACATCCGTCCAGTGGTTTATGTGCCTTATCTTTCTTCTGGACTAGATGTTGGTACTTCCTCTATGGGGGAGTGTGTGTATTTGAGCTGATTTATGAGGATTCTAGTGAATGTATTTTATGAATAGTGTCTTTTGACATTGGAGTTGTTGTTGACATAGTGATGATATTTCTATCATTGGTGTCAATGGGGGGGAAGTGTACATGAAAAAACTATTTGTACTATCTAAACAGGAAAACGAAGCAAGATTTGATTGATGAAGAGGACTTGAAATACTTTTCTAGAGCAGCAGTATTGCAGTATTGGATTTTTGGAACATTGGATGTTTTTTCATCTATGTTGCCATCAATGCCAATGGAGGATATTTTTAGGCATGAATGCTAAATGTTTGGCAGCCATTCTATAGCAGTTGTTGTTGCATTCATGACTATGATTGTCATTGATGTCAAAATAATGATTTACCAGAGACCTGCAGAGAAGTAGATAGTGTTTGGATTAGTGCACATGTGATATTGTAATTGGAGCTATGTGATGTTTAGGATATACTCTTTGATATGTTATATTTATATGGTTAAGAGCATAGATAATAATTCATTTAATCATGGAAGTTATGAGCATTTTGGTGGAAGCGGTATTCAGGTAGTGTTCCTGAGTAACAGTTTGTGGAAATTGGAAGATATCTCCTAATCGGGATGGAAGCTAGTTTTTCCCAATTAAAAGAAAGTTGAAGACACATTGATAGTGATGTGGATGATAGCACAAACTTTGAGGTCACATGAGTGAAGAATTATTGTATTTGGAAGCTGACAGTTTTGTGTAATTTTGATGTAGCATGTGGAACCTTTTATTTTGTAATTGTATGTCGACTCATTTGTAATTACTTGAGTGCAGTATAAAGGAACGAATGTTTTTCCTTATTGTAAAAATTATTGTAATGGTTTTATGTGTTGATGTATGCATGAAGTGAAGAAAAGAGGTAATGCAGTTATGAAAGAAAATTTGTGAAGGAAGACATGTGAAGATCTTAGATTGAGGTCTGGTGAAGCAGAGAGTGCAGTTTGGGATAGTAAGGAAGGAGGTAACATATTTTATATCATTCTATTGAATAATCTAGAGATCAGTTGGACAATGTGTTTAGTGATCTTTCCATTGAAGCTGGTTGGGCAGTGGGTCCTTCTGTCTTCCATAACTCTTAACAGGGTTAAAATCTTTTAACAAGGATTCAAAATCTCCTAACAAGCATTCATATGTATTGAATGTATTTCATAAGACTCCTAATAGAGTCCATCCTTTCACAAGGAATATTCATATTAATGCATCTTTTGTGGGCATAATTGTCACCGGGGTTTACTCTTTGATCAAGAGGTTCCCTAGTCAACATATCTTGTGTCATTGTGTCATTGTGTATGAATATCTTTCTATGGTTGGTAATTATATTGCTTACATGGTTAAATTTTGTTGAAATTGATAAAAGTTATAATTATTAGATAACTGATTCACCCACCCCCTCTTAGTTATCTTGGTGGAATTTACTTTCTAACATGCTCTACATGTAGCAGACACAAGCTCGTAGCTTTCACAACCTTTGTATATCACATATATTCCATCCATGTCTTTTCCAAAGAAAAGACCTTTCATTTATACCTTATTACATTTTATCAAGTTTAGGTCAGCCCATAAGGCTTTACTAATTACAAAAAATTATATAAACCCTTGCTAAGATACACATGGTATCTAAAACAAGTTTACAATGATTACATTAAAACAATTAAGGACCAACATCCTTGATTTATGCTTTCCAAACAAAACACATGCTTCATTCCCCAAGTCAGCTTCATAATAAGCCATCGCCAGAGCACGCACCACATATGACATCACCAATCACTCCATACCTTGCAATAACTAATAAACATCCATCAGTAGCTCTTCCATCATCCTTCAAGTTTTCATACCTTGAATCCCATCACTCTGAAAGATATGTAATGCCCAAAAGTCCGGGCCAAAACACAACCAACAATTTTTATTTTTTATTTTTTTAAGGGTAAAAGTTTCCACGTTCATGATGTGGGACAAAAGTGCAAATGATGAGGTCCAAAAGCAACAAGAGGTCAAACCTCAACAAAGTTGTTTTCCAAAAGATGCTAGATGAAATTCAATATAATCAAAGTTCGTTAATCAACCTAACGATCAATTTCATTAATCTATTAGTCCTTTAGATTATCTAAGAGGAATAGATTGTTTATTGATAACGTTATTCTTTAGATAGGTTAACCATTTCCAATTATGTAAATTTCAAGACCAATTCGATTATGAAAATTAAATTGAAAGCTAATGAAAAATATTGAATATAAATTTCAATAGTCGTCTATACCAATTTCCATTCAAAATGAGTACATATTAATTCAATTAATGATTACATTATACCAATTAATCAATGTACCTTTAACTAATTAATAAATCTAATGGAAACATTATTTAATGGTATACATTCAAAGATTTAAACTAAATTATATATGAAATTAATTATAATACATTAAATAATTAATATAATTATTAATTAGTTAATATACCATAATATATTAATTAACATTATATATGATCATAAATTTAGTAATATGATATCATATATAAATAGAAAAATAATTATTTAAAACATTGCTAAATAACATCTAACTATTATTATTAACATGACATTAATACTTAATTAACATCCTAAGCTAATCTTAACTAAAACACTAACTAACCCATTAATCTAAACATCCTACTAAACTAACCACCTACTAACCTGCTCTAACCTACTCTAAACATCCTAAGCTACTCCCTTGCTTCCTAGCTTCCTAGTACATTCCCTCCACCCACGTGCCCCAAGGGAAGGGTCAACATCTTAAAGTATGAAGGGGGGTGCGTTAATTAAGGGGAGTTTGAATAGACTCCCAAAAGGTGGCACCTAAAAGGGAAGAATTGAAGAGGCTGTCTAAAGATGGGATAGGCCTGAAAAGACTTGAGGCCCACCAACTAAATCAGAACCCAAGGGAAGATATCAAGCCATAAGCAGTGCCTAATTGGACTAAGAAGGGGACATCATAAAGTTTGGGTCTGACCTTTATGTTACTTGCACCCCCACCAATGCATTTAAAACAATAAACAAAGACTACTCTACCTCATACATGCGCCAGTCTTCTAAGGGAGTGGTCAAAGCATTAATATTTAATGCAGACATAGATTTAAACAACACCAAAGTAAATATCCCCATGCTGCGCCACTTTAGTGAAGTTATGAGGGAGAATATATATTAAATATTTTATTGCTAAGGAATTATAGTGATAATTTATATTATTTAAAAAAAATGACTGTGGTAGGATTTTGAATGGGATTTTTATCCCATACAAAATCCAGAGAATGTTTTTGCTCTCCAAAATCTGAAGAGTGCTATTTTAATAGTGCACTATTTTTTTGTAAACTTGCTAATGATGGGTAATATAACATCATAATTTTATTAGTTTCCTTAATGCATTAGGAAGTCTATGGACTTAAAATTGATAGTGTATCAACAAGGATTAATATAGTTTGATTGAAAACCGAATGAGATTTCCACGTAGAAACTAACATGATCATTTGTTCATAGTTGTTCCATTACAATTTATAGAACTAAAAGAGTGATATGAATCAAATGGAGATTATTTTCAATGATCATGACATTTAAATCATCATATATGAATATGCAATATTCCTACTTCAACCAAAATATGAAATCTTATTGAAATTTATACAATATCTATTCTATCAATATTGAGAACTCATTGCAAAAAGGAGAGTAATTTCAACTATAGTAAGAGATAGAAATCTTTAGTTACTTATGCAAGGATTCATCATAAACATTAAGAAATCCATTTCAACTCATTTATAAATACATCTATAAAGTTTACAACATCCTAGTTTCAACAAAGCATTGCAATGAATAATTCCACACAATGAAAGATCAAGATAATAACAGTCTCTCATCCATTTCATCTTCACAATAGCTCAAAATGAAAGGAATTACATTCTCTTTTACATCAAATGAAATCTAAATACAAAGAGTGATTCAGAATGGAATAAAAGTGATGTCTTCTCTCAACCATCCAAAAGATGAAAACCTCCATGACAGCTCCTCTTTGAGCTTCCACAAATCTGCAAATACATACAAGGCAAAAGGGAAACGACCATGGGAGCTCACCTCCCATCCTAGGCCTCTCATGAGGCCACCCCCGAGCTTGGGGAAACCAAAAAGAATAGGATACATACACAAACTCAAGCATTCACATGAAATCAAACAAATAGCTCCCAAATTCCCTCAAGTATAAAACATAGGATCAAATCCGATCTTTTAATAGGGTGTGAATGGGAAACACATGGAGAAGCCAATGCCATAATAAGGCCACACATGGACCACAATAAATAATGTCAAGGCCACACATGGACCTCCATAACAACGTATCTCATATCAATGGCACTCAAGGCCAAATCCCTCCTTATAACCCCAAAAATGTCCCTTGGGCTTCAAATGCAAAGGCTACTTGGGGACAACACACCCGAGCTTATCCTTCCCCACACATGGAGGAAACTCTACACATAATGTTGTCTCCATCTCCACACCCCCTCTTGGTTGCTCTTCCCTCCCAAGGGTGATTGAGCCAAGAGTAAACAACCCAAAACACCATCACAAAAGAAAATACAAATGCCATTTCATGCTCTCACCATGACCAACCATGGGGAGCTAAAACACTTAACAAAAAAATTACAACTACAAGATTCATCTACAACAAAATGAGAGAGATGAAGAGCAAGATCCTCCAACCTATGATCCAATGCAAAATGATGAAGTGCTTGAGCCTTCTCCTTCTTCTATCCCTAGCTTTCTCCTTCTCCAAGTTTAGTGGTCTCTAAAGGTAGAGAGTGGGTGAACAACCCCAAACCCGTGTAAAAGTTCTACTAAAAGGGACTCCCCAACCAACTCTCCACAACTCTCATTAAGATGGTCCTAGGAAGTACTTATGGGTCCATTATGCAAGTTACAAATTTCGTCCAAGATTAAATGGGCACCATTGGAGGGGACAAAAAGTCAATATATGGCTTCTCCCATGCTAAAATTACCCCTAACCTATGGGTACAAGAAATGGGCTACCTAAAAATGCATGAAACTACCCCCTAGGGTCCTATTTAACCCTCCAAAAACCATGGTTCAGTTTATGCACGAAAATGTAAGGTATGACTTCACTTAGGGGTCCCAAGACAAGATGATGCACTTAGAATACCCCCTCAAGGAAGCTCCTAGGATTTTCTCTCACACTCCAATCACATAACATACCTTAGTTAAAAAATAACTCTAGTGTCAAGTGACACTCACATAGTTAACATCACAATTAAGGTATGTCCAACATATTACAACACTTAACAATCTTACACATACATTCACATTACGGTTACAAAATAAAACACTTCACAACGAGGCCCTGGTCTCTTCAATAGACGGGGCCTTGGCTTTACTGGTAGCACAAGCATTCAATGTGGTTTCCCTGAATGTTTCCATGGTCCTTCCACCTACAAAACCTAAATGCAGCATCAATAATTCAAGGAAGAAAACCATCATATATAAACATACAAGATGTAATATCCACACATTAATCTTAACTCAATTGCATGCAAGGAATCATACAAAAAGTAATGATCTAACACAATTCAATTGAACATTCAATCACACAGAAGAAATGTCATAATTCAATTGTCTCCACGTAATCATATAGGATTCAATAATCACATTAAATAAATTCCATTTTCACAATTCAATTCGTGATTCAATAGCATAATTCAAATGAAATCAAGATCATCCATAATCTAGTTATCAGGTTCTCATAACATCATATAATAATATAATCTAACACGGTCAAATTCAAATCCATTAATCATGGATTCACATACAGAGTCAACAAAATGTATAGTCTAACATGTCCATCATAACATAACAGTAAATCAAATGAGTCCAAGTATCTCAATTTTCCTTAGTATAACATTTAAGATAAATCGATGGTTCAACATCGGTAAGGGGTAACCATAACAGTCGGGTCCTATAAAATTCTTATCACAAGTATGATTAAATTTACTAATCTAGGAAAACAAAATGCAGAATGATCCTATTAGTCTAGGATCTAACAAATCCTTGTTCAGGGTTCTAATAATATCACCAAAACATCACTATGGTATAATCATATAATACATCGTCAAAACATTACTCATCCTCCTCGTAGGAGTTACTAGAATCATCACATCAACTATTAATTAAATCCAAGATAAACTTAAGACTTAACACATAACTAATTTGGCATTTACATCTCGACTTCTCGAATCAAATCCTTTCGACAAAACTACTCAATGGAACCTTACTAGTCTAGCTAGATCTATGATCTGTAGGGTAACATACTGCATCCACGATTCACTTTCACAATTAATAACCTAGAGATATCACCTCTGTCATTGCGACACTTAGTTGATAGGTCCTGATATGAAGGTACAATATATATAGGTCTATTCAGAGGTACAATTCTGTTAGGGATTTACCAATCATCCAGATACTACAACACCCCTTAATCCTCTGACATCAAACTGTCAACGAAAAGGTGGAAACGGGGTGGGCCTTACAAGATATATCAAAAACTCAAAGACTAACTCTGTCAATTCTCACTATCACAGTCCAGTGACTAGTCTTTACCAAAATAGTTGTAACTCTCTTAATATCCAATACTTAGTAATGTAGTGATTAAACATATTACATGTCTCAATCACCACCCATGCATTAGAAATATCCAATAGTGTTATGGTTTATTTATAATTCCTTAAAGTTTAAAAAAAAGTTTAGTAATACTAATTCACCCCCCTCTCAGTATTACCTAATCCTAACAATTGGTATCAGATATATTTTCCCTTGGAGAAAAATCCTAGTAGCTTAAGGGAGAGAAGAATGGATTTGGAAAGTTTGCAAGAGAACTTTGAAGTAGCACTTGACGATCTGGAAAAAGAGAAGGCTGAGAATGGTACATTGAAATTCAAACTAAGAAGAGAAGAAGGCTTCATCAGGAAACTAAAGGAACAACTAGAAGGTTCAAGAAATGAGAAACAATATCTTATGGTGAAGATCCAAGAAGATTCAGACAATGATATATCAGATCAAGTAAATATATTAGAGAAAGAAAAAAAGGAGATCAATCTTTTGATTTTAAAATAAATTCAACATGAAAAGGATCCTAAGAACAAAGTTGAAGAATCACTAAAAGTAGAAAATGAGTAGATAAGACTAATGAAGACTGAACTTGACCACTACAAAGATAAATATAAGGAATTGGAGAAGTACAATTAGATCAGTAAAGGTGAACTCACTCAAGCCAAATTACACATTGAGAGGTTGCACATGAGAAGAAACAAAATTGATTAGCAAAGAGTAAGACATAAACCTAAAGGAGACATGGCCGGAGTTGTATTAAATGAAGAAGAAATTTTTAAAACCAATGAAGAAGTTGTTGGAAAAATGGTTAGCATTCCCCTTGGGATTTGTGACATGGCTTAACTACCTCCTGTGTCTTCTATAAGTCTATTGGTTTTATTGGGTATTAATAGGTTGATCTTTTGGTGCAATGACAACCACTACTTGTAACAAGTGGTATGAGAGCTTGGTCATAGGTTCAAATCACCTCAGGTAACACTAAGGGGGAGATTATTGGAAAAATGGTTAGTGCTCCCCTCAGAATTCATGACATGGATTAACCACCTCATGTGTCTTCTATAAGTCTAGTGGTTGTATCAGGCATTAACAGGTTGATCTTTTGGTGTAATGGCAACTAGTACTTGTAACAGAAGTAAGTGGAGCAAAGAATGAAGAAAGACCTATACATGAGGAAAAAACTTCTCATGAAGAACCTAAAGAACATATGAGACCTTTCTAAGGTAGATTCTTTGGATGAAACAAATTTGGACACATTAAAAGAGATTACTCAAGAAAAGGTACCTCTTAACCCTTTACCAGCTACTATTTTAACTGTTATGAATATGGACACAAGAAAGCAGATTGTATAAGAACATATTAATCTAGGTACAAGTAAGATTAGTCAGAGTAGATTCAGTAGCCAAGATCACATGTCAAAAGTGCAACAACTTTTGACATGTTGTAAGGTATTGTAAACTATAAGTAAATTAGGATATAAGGAGACCTTTTGGATGTTACAAATGCAACAACCTTGGACATATTGGAATGTTTTGTAGATACAATGGAGATGACAATAGAAGAGGACCACCTCATGTGGTTATAGGAAAGAATGTTGGTGACTATGGTAAGAGTATTAATGAATACATGCATGAATTTGAGAATCAATTCAAGAAATTTGAGAGAAAAAAGGATGACATGATATGCAAGGTGAAAGTTTTAAACAAGGCATCAGTTCAGGGAGAGATAGTTGATGATACTGTGTCTTTGCATGATGATTTCTTTCAAGCATTAACCTAGAAGGTTGCATGGCCTTAAGGGGAGCATTGGATGTAGAGAACATAATATATCCAACTTCCTATACATGTGGAGTAAGCTCATGCAAACTTAGGTATGGTGTGTACAAACACTTTGGAGTCTGTGGATGAGAGTGCAGCTCTTGGAGATTCATTCTATGTGTTCGTGAGTTTTGAGTTGATAGAATGGGATGCGGATTTGAGCTACTTATGTTTAATGAACTCACTCGACTTGCAAAGGATAAAAGGGTTTGAGATATATCATTTCTACACCATTTGATTATGAACTATTAAACGGAGAAGAGTTGTGAAGTGTTGTAGTGATCTAGCAAAGAGATTTTATGACCACGTGAAGAAAAGTGCTAGATTCAAGCATGCATAAGGTATTTAGAACTAATCTCATAGAGATTTTATGGATGCACCAGTGGTTTTTGATGTCATTGATAGACCTAGGTATAAATTCAAGAGACATTGATTCAAGTATTGTGAGGATGATCTGGAAGGAGAATTTTCACAAACCCCCATAGGCATATTGCACATAGAAGACATTAAGGAATATATACACTACAAGTATGAAATAATTGGAGATGAAAACATTTACAATGAATTGGATAGTATGATGGAGGTAGATGGCTCCATGGTAGAAGAATTCAAACACCTACAAGATGAATCCTCATTAAGCTAACCCTACTCACTGAATTCATGGAAGTTGAATGGTTTAAGATCATTTTGAGTAGAGTTCATGATCAGTTTGTTTGGATTGGAGAACAACCAGTAAAGATTTGTGCATAGATAATCCATGATATTACAAGCCTTGATAATGAAGGAGTTGCACCTATATCAGAAAATAATTTAAGGAAACTAGCAGAAACCCTAACTCATTCCAAGTGGGACAAGAGGGTGATGATAGTTAATGACATCTTTTAGCAAGATGTTAGGTTTGTAGCAATTTTTTTTGGTTACAATTTGTTTTATAGTATTAGACCAAACTCTATATCAGCTAGATTTTTTATGATGGCATAAAAAATGGTAAAGGAAAAAAAGAAATATAACCTCTACAAAGTACTTGCACAACAGTTCCTTGAAAATGTCAAAGTGATAAAGAAATCTATAACTAAAACATTTAGGTTTGGGTCCCTGTTAGTTCATATTTACATCCACATCATTCACAAGTTTCTAGGCATGCACCCTAGGGCATGGAAAGAAAATGTACCTACTCAAATTCAGATTTTAGAGAGCTATAGGAAACAAGACAAGAATTAGGTTAATGGAAAACTATTTTCCATGAAAAAGATACTACAATGAAAAATGAAGGAAAGGTATAGAATACCTAAGAATATTATTGATAAGTATGAGAACACTATCTATTTCATGGTTGAATTGATCATGTCTTCTTTGAGGTAGTAGAACCCAGGATGAAATAGTGTTACCCCATGGCATATGATGTAAGTACTGAGGTTATAACCATGCAAGTAGCGCATGTACTGGAAGCACAAATAGACCCTACACAAGAAAGATGGGGAATATACAGAGAGAAATTTGAAAAAGTCAGAGATGAGAAAGAAAAAGATGCAAGGAAGAGAAAGATAAGTACTGCAAAGGTAGGAATAACAAAAAGGTAGCTGATAGACATGAGGAATAAGATGGAAGCATCTTCGAGCATGGCCATTACACTTTTGTTCCTTTAGAAGAAGAAAATATAGTAACTCCTATACTTGACATTGTAGACTTATCAACTTCACAAGAGGAGGCAGTACAATAAGATGTGGCTATGATCATTTCCAGAAGATCTACAAGATCTACCAAGAAGGATAGTCCTAAGGAGAAAGAAATAGAAGTGACGAGGAATAAGAAAGATTAAAGGTTCTTGAGAAAGAAGAGAAAAAAGTAGTACCAAGCGATCCATGAACCATGTGGAAACCTCATCTTAACTCACTATAGAAAAGAGTGATTAAAGATGGAAACCTGATAATAGTGGATAGGTAATATGAGAGATACAAATTTGATAATCATTCACTCATTGAAGATACTATCATTGAGTATCTCTTAGTTTTCAAGAAAATTTTTCGAGAAATTGAAGGGAGTATCCCTAAAGAACTGTATAACAAACCTAAAATTAGGGAACAATTGGCATAGTTAGAAAATGAAAATATAATAAATAAAACTATTGAGGACATGCTACCTATTGTCTCAATACAATAAAGGGAGAGGATAATAAATGCATTAAAACCCCTATTAAGAACAAAGGCCAGATTGGTAAAAATCAGGGTGAGGAAGTATGATCAAGTAATCAAGGACACTCAAAAAGAATTAGATCAAATCCTAATGAGTGATATGCCAAAGAAAAATTCACCTTCTAAGGTCACTAAACCTATGTCTTTGTGATTAGGAGAGAGTTCCAATGTAGCATATGAAAGTGAAAGAGCTAGTATGTAACTAGATTTCTTTATCTCTAGTGTGCCTATGACCCTTGACACTTCACATGATATAAGTGATCCATTTTTGGATAATTTCAACATTGTGATGGAAGTTGAAGTCCAAGGATAGGAAGAAAAAGATAAAACAAAGGAGAAAAAAGAAGAGAAATCAAAGGAAAGGAAGGAAGAAGAGACTGAAATAGAGAAAATAGATGAGATCAGAATGGTACAAAAATTAGAACCTGACACCTCTTCTACTATTTTTGGAAAGCATTTCCAAACTGATAAGTTCTTATGTAGACAACATGGATGAGGATGAACTTATGAGGCTATCCTTCATGACCTTTTCCAAGGATAAAGGTCAATGCAGAAAGGGGAAAAAAGAGTAAAGGTAATTGCTAGGGCTGTAGAAACACTAAATAAACTACTTCCTACACCTATTATATTTTAAGAAAAGGATGAAGCTGAAAATCTAGTTATGTTACTTGATAGTTTTGAGAGTTATTTTGACTCATTATCAAAGGCTATAGAAGATAAGGCAGAAAAGAGATTTTTGGAGAAGAAGTTGATAGAAGTCTTACAGTCCATTTCATGGGACTTGGACATTTTCAAGGTTACAATTCTTAAAGCCATGAGTTGTGTAGCACAAGACAAGAAAATTTATAGCTACTGCATAATTCCTTGTTGGCATGTAAATAACATTGAGGAGATTGTAGCTAAGGGTAGGGCTACTCTTAAAAATTTGATGGAAAACTATGAATCATCTTTGCAAACTATGAGAGAATGGATTAAGAGACATCTAGGCTATTAGAAAAGATCAGTGTACTAGAAATGGTGAAAGGGAGAGTGGCAGACATATTTGGCTTATTAAGAAGCCTATTGACCCCTAAGCTTTCAATTCTTGAGACTCATCTTTTAGAGATGGAAAAGGTATAGAGTTCAATGAATTTTTCTACACCTACTGAGCTTAAGGAAACATAGACCGCTTCACATACACTGAATGGACTAATCCATGTCAGTGAGCTATTGATAAAGTCACGGGCTTAGGAAATAAAGACCTTGGAAAAGTCCTTCCAAGATGTCTTAAAACTGGTGAGTAAGAACTAAATCCTTTTGTGTTTGAATTTTTGAAATTTTGAATGAACCTTTTCCATTGATGTCAAAGGGAGAGGAAGAGAAAGAAAAATGAGGAGAGTAGTATGTAGAGAAAAAGTAAAGTACATGAAGAGAAAGAAAAAGGAGGAGAGTATTATGTAGAGAAAAAGTAAAACAGAGGGAGAGAAGAAAAAATAATAATACGAAGAAGAATAAAAACATGTATAAAACAAAAAAAGAGAAAAGAGAAAATGAAAAGAAGAAAGTGGTATTTTGACCCTTAGTCATTTTTCTAAGTGTTTACATCAATGCCAAAGGGAGGGATTATTGTCAAGTGATGTTGTGGAGCACTTAAGATGATTTAAGGGTTTTCATTCATGGAAACACATATGCAGGAGTGATCACATGATGAGAAGTTTGATACTGGAGTCACAGTCATAAAAATGACTAAGTCTAGAATCAGGGTAATAGGGTACAATGTTACAATTTTGGTCAGCGATAGAATTTTATAAGGTATTATGGCTTATGAAGTTAACAAATGATATTTTGGTATATATATGCTTTAGTTAAGAGTGCATGAGTTTTGGTAATCAGATTAGTAAGATTCAATGATCTAAAGGTATGCAAAGTCATAGATTCAGTATAACAGGGCATATGAGCAGTTGCAAAGATTAAGGCAAGGTTAGCAGATATGGTAATGGGATAAGTTAGGTGAATGGAGTATATTTCCAAGACTTGGGTAATATATGATTGTTGACTTTATACTTACATTTTATATAATCAATTATTATGTTTTGTATGGTATTTGTGAAGCCGACTAAATAGAACTTTTTGTATAAGTATAAAGTACTTTTATGAAAGTGATGTCGATTTTGATTATAAGCATGAAGAAAGGTTGTGAATATGAGAGAAGAGATCAAATGTGAGATTAGTAAGAAGCTAAGTTATAACTGGAACTATCTAAGCAAGATAAGTGCTTGTATTGTTCACATTTTGGAGAACTCTTTGTAACAAGTTTTGTTTGTAAGAGCAATTTTCTCACTACCTTTAACTAGGTGTTCTGTATACCCCTAACAAGGTTTTTTAATCCTTTAACAAGGAAATGTACTATGTAATCATCATCTCCTAGTAGGGCTAGATCTCCTAACAGGGATACAATATTTTTAGTGCATAGTTGTGGGTACCATGGCCACTGGGGTTTTCCCTAGGCTAGGGTTTCCTTGAGAGAAAATCATGGTGTCATGAGTTATGTGTTATATTTTATTGTTCTTTTCATTTCAAAAGTGTTATGCTTTATTTATAATTTTTTAAAGTTTAAATCAAAGTTTAGTAATACCTATTCACCCCCCTCTCAGTTACCTAATCCTAACATTATATTTTTAGTCTTGGTGGTTTCTTCTATCATAGTGTTGATTTCCTTTGTTATCTCTTCTACCAAACTTCCATCACCAGATTGGTCATTGTCTTTATCTTATTCTTTCCTTATAGGAAATCTAGTAACAATATGGCCAATCTCTTTATAATTAAAATAAGCTAATGGTAACTTTCCTTTAAACCTTCCTTTACCTTTCTGAAGTCTCCTAGCCACAAGTGTTGCAAGTTCATCAAGCTCATCTACGCTATGACTACCACTTTCATTATTTATTTTATGCTTACTACTAGAATTACCAATCTTTGGGGAAGACATAAAACAAAACTCAACACTCTGTACAATACTATTGTCATAGTTATTATGCTCAAAAGTAGTCATCTTTCCAATTAGACTATCAAGTGTAAGATTACTACTAGGTACAAATCTCATTTCATGAACAGAAAAGATTCTAATAGCATAGATATGAAACAAGGTTCTCCATATTTTACTTACAACAATGTCTTCAGAAATAATACCTCTTGCCCCCTGGATAGCACTGACCACCTCTTTGATTTAGTTAGACTATTGTGTGATGTTCTACACTTCTTTCATCTTCACACCATCAAATATACCTCTTAGGATTTTAGCTTTGGATATCATTACATTTTCATCACCACCATAAACTAGTACAAGCTTGTCCCACATTTCTTTTGATGTATTCCATGCTTTGACATCTTTAAATTATGCATCAGATAGAGCATCATCCATCCCTATCATAGCTATATTTTGTTCATGTATGTCTCTCAACTGATCAATTGTCAAAGGTCCAATAGCTAGTTGTGTGTAGCCATGGTCTAGGAGAAGTAGAGAAGATTCTCCAAATCCATAGTTGTTGAGCCTCATCATCCTTTTCCATGTCATGAAGTTGTCTTTGTTAAGCTTAGGCACTTCCCTTTTATACATCTTGTGATCTTTTGTTGAAGTCCTTCAAACTTTCCTCCAAGTAACCAATATGCTCTGATACCAATGGTTAGATAACTGAGAGGGGGGGGGGGGCTGAATCAGTTAAATCAAATATCCTATAGCCCAAACTCTCAGATGTACTTTCTCAAACTTAATCAACACATTAAACTCCTTGGTATGACAAAATAATTATCTTTGTGTTCATTTACCAAATGCCAGTAATTATCCAAAACTATCTTTACCTAATAATAAAATATGTAACATGTAAAGTATGATAGAAAAAAATCATAACAAATAACATGTAACATAATGATTTAACATGGAAACCTTGCTAAGGGAAAAACCACCTGGGACCGGTAACCCAAAAATATTTCACTCTTCTCAAGTGAGCTCGATTAGGAGCCAACCCTATTAAAGGTTACAATGCACACTATCACATGTGACTTGTTTAAAGGATTTATCACTAACAATTAAATTTTAACTAGCATTCACTATGGGGTCAAGAAGATAATAATTAACATTCCTTGAATGTCATACAGAAATACAAAAAGATTGTTTAAGTCTGCTCGATTAAGAGATTTTTATGTAAGAATGGTTAAATTGATACCGTAGTGATCTGATTCAAATAAAACTCAATTTTTAAGTATTCAAATCTATGCTAAGCTCATAAATACTCTTTTGATCAATAAACAATTCACTTCCTCATATCCTTCAGCGTACTTCCCTTAGTTTATATATATATATATATATATATATATATATATATATATATATATATATATATATATATATATATATATATATATAACGCTTGGTTATGCCTGCAGTTCAGCTTGGTTCTTTCTATAACTAGTTTGATCATGAATGCATGAAAAATATCTACATTTAAAATCTTCTGCAATTTCTATTCATCCAACATAGTTCAAAAATGAAATTTATATCTCTTAAATAGACATGTAACCCTTTTTCATATCAGCGATTGGATTTTTCATCTTAATCTCCTTCATCCAATTTTTTGCTTCAAACTTCCTTGAAAGATGTTTCAACAACATGTTTCAATCTCTTCCCTTAGATCATCTTTAAATTTTCTTAGCTGTGGATCTTATAAAAAACTTCATCTGTTACCATAGAATCATAAGCCATTTCCAGCTCATCATTTTTAGTCAGTTGTTATAATATTTAATGTTTTCATCCATACTCGGTTAAAACTGAATGCATCAATGATAACTAACTATGTTATTACTATCACTTGGTATACACAAGACCAACTAGGTGTATATAGAAATCTTCAATTACCGACCACATTAACTTGTTCAATTTAGATCTCTTCTTCATAATAGAATAATGTAACATGCTCAAGTCAACAATATAATGCCATAAAATCATCAATAAGTTACCTAATGTATACCTTATCCTTATCTATCATATCCATATTTTCCTTATGTAGATTCCTCATTTCTTCACCATTTCTTCCTTCTAGAGATATTCAGATGTTTGGAACTATCATGATAAGTATAGTCAAAACTAGTTGACATCAATGATAATATATTCATTGATTTAATCATCTTACATATCACTTTAATAGCTCGGTGATCTATAATCACTATTTATCAATTGTAGGTCATCAGTATTACCAAAGTGTTATAAATATACAACTTTCATCTAACTTATCACATTACCATTCTCTCTAGCCTTCCCTCAATCATTACGACTATTCATATACCATGTTTCATTATTTCTCTATCTTCGCATACCTTCATATCACTATATCTTACTGATATCAATGCAAAAACATGTACAACCTTAACTGAAGGTCATACATATCCAAAAATTTCTTCCTCTAAGTTTGTAAGCCATAATACATCATATATTACCTTCTCTAACCAAAATAGTACTACAGTATACTATAATTCGGATTCTATACTTAGTTATTTTCATGACTGTGTCTCTCATAATTATAATCACTCCATGTGATCACTACAAAATAAGTGTTTCTATAAATGAAAACCCTTAAGTGATTCCTAGTACTCTCAAATCATCACTTGCTAACAATCTCTCTCTTTGGCATTGATGGCAACACTTACCGAAAAATGACTAAGTGTCAAAATAGTAACTTCCTTCTAATTTTCTATATACATATTTTTTTATTTATTTTTATTTAAAAAAAAATTTCTCTCTTTTTCTCTCTATTTTTTTAATTGAATTATTTTTCCTCTTCTCATTTTTCTCTTCTCTTCCTATCCCTTTAACATCAATGGAAAAGGTACTTACAAAAATTCAAAATCTTAAGAATATGAGACTTTAGTGCTTACTCACCAGATTTAGAATGTTTTGGAAGGAGTCTTCCAAGGTCTTCACTTCATCATCCCATGGCATGATCAAAAGTTAACTGACATGGATCAGTCCATTAAGTGCATAAGATGCAATCTATGTTTCCTTCAGCTCAGTGGGTACAGAGTTCGTCATTGATCCTTCTATCTTTTCCATCTCTGTGAGATGAGCTTCAAGAATTGATAGCTTGGGAGTAATTGAAATCTTGAGCAAACCAGATCTTTCCACTACTCTCCCTTTCTCTATATCCAAGAAATTTATTTTGTCCAAAATCTTGGATGTCTTCTTATCCATTTCTAACATAGCTTGTGAAGAGGTTTCAAAAATGTCCATTATGTTGTCCAATGTGGCCCTGTCGTTACCTTTGATATCTTCAATATTCTTTATGTGTCTACTAGGATTGATGCAATAACTATAGAGTTTTCCTCCTTTTTCTATGAAGTTTTTAGCCTTAATGGTTGTTTCTTTCACAATGCCTAAGTCCCATGAGATGGAATGGAAAAATTCCTTCAAATTCTTTTCTAAGTATCTCTTCTCAATCTTATCCTATGCGATCTTCAAAACTGACTCAAAATGGATGTCAAAGTAATCCAATGCCATGTTCAGGTTCTCTTCATCATCCTTTCCTTGAAATGTGAGAGGTGTAGGGAGTATTTTATTTACAGTCTTTACTGCCCTATAAATCACCTTTCCCTTCTGATCCCCCTTTTTTTATGACCTTTCCTTTGCCTTAGAAAATTCCATGAAGGATAACCTCATGATTTCATCCTCATCCATACTTTCCACATCAGTGCTTACTGGTTTGGCCACACTTGCCAACAATAGGGTGGAGGAGGTATCTGGTTCTTGTTTATGCTCAATTCTTATGTCTTCTTCTTTTTTTTCTCTTGTCTCTTTTTCCTTCTTTTACTCTTGATGTTTCTCCTTCTCTTGTTCTTTCTCTTCCTATTTTTCTTTTATATGTTCTTCCTCTTTTGGTCTTTCCTCTTCTACTATCATCGTACTGCCTAGATTTTCTTGAAATGGATCATTTACATCAAGTGAAGTATCTAGTGATATAGGCACACAAGAAATGAATAAGTCTGGTTACTTGTAAACTTCTCTTGCTTGTTCACTCTTTTCATCTGTCCTAGAGATTTCTCCCATTCCTAAAGGTGTGGGCTTGGTAACCTTGGGATCAAGATCTTCTCAGGCATGTTGAACATAAGAATTTGGTCCAATTCCTTTTGTGTGTCTTATATAACCTCATCATACTTCCTTGCCATTATCTTCACAAGTCTCGCCTTTATTCTCAATAGAGGTTTCAACTCCTTGATGACTCTTTCTCTTTCCTATATGGAGACTACATGCAACATGTCTTCAATATCCTTATTTCTTATAGTCTCATCTTCTCAATGTGCTAATTATTTTCTTATTTCTAACTTTCTATACAAGTCTTTAGGAATAATAGCGTCAATTTCCAATTAGTTTTTCTTGTAAACTATCAAATGCTCAATTACTATATCTTCAATGAATGCTTCATTTTTAGAATCATACCTTTCATAGTATCTATTTAATGTCTTCAAATTTCTATATCTTATTATTTTTGTTTGTAATATATTGATATCCAGCTTCCAAAGATTGTGTGGCTTCTTCTATTCTTCTTTTTCCTCATTATTGTTAGTCCCTTTGTCCTCTTTCCTCTTTATTTATACTTCTACCTTTTGTTTCTTTGGACTACTCAGTTTGGTATATCTTGTAGATCTCTGAGGAGTGCTCATAGGTGCAACATCTTGTGCAATCTTCTTGAGACTGATTGATAAATCTATTATATTGGGAGTAGAACTTACTGTCTTTTCTTCTTCAGAAGGAGGAGGTGCCTCAATTGACAAGCTAGAGGACCCTTCTGTCATCTTTTTCCTTACTTCTTTTAGTTATTCCTTAGTAATTCATGCCTTTGCAGCTATTCCATCAACCATTTTCTCTATTTTTCTCTTCCTTGTTTCCTTGTCCTATTCTTCTCTAACTTTTTTTGACTTTTCCAAGTAATTTCCCCATCTTTCTTTAGATGTGTCTACCTCTACTGCTAATAAATGTTCAACTTACATTGTAAGAACTTCAAAACTAACCTCATACCCCATAGAGTAACACCATTTCTTTCTTGGTTCTACTACCTCAAAGTACACACAATCAGTTTCAACCATGAAATAGATTGTGTCTTTATACTTCTCTACCAACTCCTTAGGTATTCTATATGTCTCCTTCATTTTCCTTTCAAGGATATCAGTCATTGAAAATAATTCATCATCTACCCAATCTTTGTTTTGTCTCCTAAAGCTCTCTGATATCTGTATGCTAGTAGGTATACTATCTTTCCATGCTCTAGATTGCATTCCAGTAAATTTTGTGTACAATGTGAATGTACATGTGTATCAGGAGTGAACCAAACCTCAAATATTTTGAGTTGTCCTTCTTGATAATCCTCACATTCTCCAAGAACTACTATGCTAGGATTTTGCATAAGTTATATCTATTGTTTTCCTTCACCATTTTTTAGGCCATCATAATTACCCCTGTTGATACAAAATTAGGTCTTTTTTTGTAGAATAACTTTTATCCTAGTAGCATTGCTACCAATCTTACATATTTTTCAAATATGTCATTCACAGTCATCACTCTCTTATCCCATTTGGAATGAGTTACGGTTTCTACTTGTTTCTTGATATTTTTCTCAGTTGCAGGGAGGGCTCCAATATTGTCCAACCCAGTTATCTCATGAATCAATTGACTACACATCTTTATAGGGTTCTCTCCTATCTAGATGAATTGATCATGGTTTCTACTTAGTATTATTTTGAACCATTCAGTCTCGCAGAACTCATTTAGGAGGGTTAACTTAATGATAGATTGTTCTTCCAAATGTTTGAACTCTTCTTTCATTTTTCCTTTATATTTTATCATCTTACCTGATTCCTTATATATTTTAGCCTCTCCCATTGTCTCATACTTGCAGTAAATGTAAGCCATTATATCTTCAACATGTAACACACCGTATGCGGTTTTTGAAAATGCTCCTTTTGGATCATCCTAAAAAGACATCAACGGATGCCTCTTAAACTTATACCTTGTTCTATCAATAACATCAAATATGATCGGTGCATCCATAGCTTCTGGTAGATTATATAATCTAAATACCTTGAATATGCTAAATTCAGGAACTTCTTCTTAAATCAATCACTCAATGTGGTAGCTATATCACTATATTTGTTCCTTACTCTAATCTCCTAAGTCATTTCTTATCAAACAGTGAGGAAATGATATTATTTTATGTATTTTATCCATTGTTGGTTGAGTAAGTACATTTATCATAGTTATCTCAACTTCACAAACTGTACAGTCAAACATAAATTTCACAATCATAGGATATGAATCTCCAAGTGCTGCGAGGACAAACATAATCTCCATAGTGTCTATACACACCACATTTAAGCTCACATGAGCTTATTCCACATAATCAAGGGGTGGATATAATCTTCTATCTCCATCCAATGCTCCCCCTAAGGCCATGCAACCTTCTAGGTCGATGTAGTAATGTCAACATCATGAAAAGACACAGTAGCATCTACTATCTCTCACTAAACCAATACCTTATTGAATTATTTTACCTTCCATAGCTTCTCATCATCTTTATTTGTTTTTTTCTTGAAATGATTCTTGAACTCATATATGTACTCATTAAGACTTTTACCACTATCACCAATATTATTCTTTATAACCATAGGTGGTGGTCATCTTCTATTTTTCATCCTATTATACCTACAAAACTTCACTATGTGTCCTAGGTTGTTGCATTTGAAACATGTAGGTGGTCTTCTATCTTGGTTAACCTACAACTTACAATACCTTGTAGTGTTCCCAAGGTTATTGCATTTAAAGCATGTGATCTTGGCTACTGACTCTTCTCTAATGTAATCTTATTTGTTCCTTGATTGATCTAGTTTCTTGCATTTTTCTTTCTTATGTCCATATGCATAAAAATTATAACAATAACTGGCAAAGGGTTTGAAATGAGCTTTAATTCTACAATGTCTTTTCATATGTCTAACTTTGTTGCATACAAAGCATCTACCTTTGAAAGGTCTAATCTAATTTTTAGGTTCTTCAAAAGTGGATCTATCTTCAATCTTCACTTCATGTGATTCATCATTAGTCTTAGAACATTCTCCGTCATTGTACCCAATTCCAGTTATGTCTCCTTTAGGTTGTTGTCTCCCTCTTTATTAATCATTTTTATCACTGCTCATGTGTAATTTATCAATGTGTAATTAGGATTGAGTGAGTTCACCTTTTATGATTTGATTTTAATTCTCCAATTCCTGACATTTATTGTTGTAGTAATCAAGTTTAGTCTTCATGTTTCCTATCTGCATATTTTCTTCTTTTAGAGTCTCTTCAAATTTGTATCTTGCATCCTTTTCATGTTGAATTTATTTAATCATGAGAAGATTAATTTGTTCTTTTTCTTTCTCTAGCTTCTTTACTTGGTCTAATGTATCATTTTTTGAATCCTCTTTGATTTTATCGATAAGGTCTTGTCTCTAACTTCTTGAAACTTCAAGTTGTTCCTTTGGTTTCTTAATGAAACCTTCTCTTCTTAATTTGAATTTGAATTCATCATTTTCAGAATTTTCTTTATCAAGGTCATCAAATGCTATTTCAAAGGTCTCTTGCAAACTTTTTGAATCCATTCTGATTTCCCTTAAGTTGTTAGGCTTTCTCTCGAAGGGCCAATAACTTTGATACCAATTTTTAGGATTAAGTAATACTGAGAGGGGTCGTGAATCAATATTAAAAAAAATTAAATTAAACTTAAACCAACTGCAAATAAAACATATAAATGCTGAAATGAAAAGAACATAAACACATAATACATAACTCATAATACCATTATTTGTTTTTGAGGAAATCCTAGCCAAGGGAAAATCCTAGTGGCAATGGTACCCACAACTATGCACTAAAATATAGAATCCATGTTAGGAGATCTAGCCATGTTAGTAGTTGAGTATTTCATAGTACATTTCCTTGTTAGAGGAATAGAAACCTTATTAGGGTTATATAAAAACCTTGGTAAAGGTATGGTGAGCTTACAACTCTTACAATCAAAGTTTTATTACAAAAGTGTTCTTCAATAAGTGAACTACACAAGCATCTGCGATGCTTTGATAGTTCCAATTATAGCTTTTCCAATCTCTGATCTCGCCTCTTCTATCTACCTTTTCTTATATTCAAAATTCACATCCATCACATATACATCTCTATCACACTTATCGCTACCACAAAACACTGTATACTTATGTCAATTCTCTAATCCAGTTGGCTCTCAAATACAATCTGAAACATAAAAATTACTTATACAAATGATAAATGTAGAGTTGACAATATTCTATTACCAAAGTATCATCAATATACAACTTTCATCTTACTTAGCATGTAACCATTCTATCTAGCCTTCCCTCATTCATCACGACTGTTCATATACCCTGTTTCATTGTTTCTTTGTCTTTTCATACCTTCATATCAATTTATCTTACTGATATCAACACCAAAACATGTTTGACCTTAACTAAAGGTCATACATATCCCAAAATGTCTTTCTCTAAGTTTGCAAGCCATAATACATTATATATTACCTTCGTTGACCAAAATAGTACTGCAGTATACAGTAATTCTTATTTTGTACTTAGTCATTTTCATGACTATGTCTCCCACACTTATAATCACTTCATGCGATCACTAAAACATAATTTTTACCATAAATGAGAACCCTTATGTGATCTCTAGTGCTCTCAAATCATCACTAGCCAACAAATCTCTCCTAGGAAAAGACATGATAGTTTTTAGAGATTTAACTGTTTCATAACCTAAAGTCATAATGAATTTTTTTTTTTGAGAGAGTTAATTTTTTCATAAAATAAATATATTTATCCTCACCAATTTATAGGTTCATACAAGTTCATATATAGTCATACCACTATTTTCTTGCGAAACAACTTCTGGAAAATATTTCTGAATAGGTTTCTATCATGAAAATTGTCATACTTTTCTTCATATTTCATGAAATGAAATCTAACCAATTCTAAATTGTTCTTGGTTCAAAAAAATTATAAAAAAAGAGATAAATGGGTTTGGGGTCTATAAAAGACCTTACCAATCTAGAAATGATGAATAAAACATGAAAAATACATTAAAAAATAATGCATCTCTTTACTCAATACTTTCTCAAATCCATCATTCTTCCTTTACAATATAAGGAATGACTTATTTAATGTATTTTTACCTTCGTCAACCTCTTCTACTACCTTAACCAATACTTAAGAAACTAATGACTCTTCTTATTCCCAATTTGTCCACACTTGTAATTTATTTTGCAATTTGATAATTTTGTCAACATTCTGCAACATTATTCAAGTTCTACAACTTGCTCTACAACTTCCCATGCAAAATTCTATTTTGAATTTTCTCCCATGGAAGATAGTGTTGGGGAGGAAACCCCTCCCTAGCTTAGAGAATGACCCATCACTATTCTCGACTTGTAGTTGTCTGACTTTGAAAAATATTATGTGGTAGGTACTTTGGATTCCTTACCCTGCTCTGGCCCCAAGGTTGACTGGAAAGCCACGTTGATTGGGACCCAAAGGGATGATTTGGATCCCACTTTATATGTGGCTATCATTATGGAGGAAGGAATGGAGATCACACTTCCTAACTTTGTTGTGGAAAAAACTATGGTAGAATTTAACTTGGCTGTAGTTGGCTACTTCTACAACTTTTGGCCAACCATTGACATTGTTAGGAAATGGGTGGGAAACAAAAAGAAGCTGAAGGGGAGTGTGGCTATCTTTTTTATGCCTGGTGGACTATTCATCTTCATGTTTGTGACTTGTGATGACCTCTCCTTTTTTATCTCTAGCTCATGGCTCTATGTAAAACATCTTCTCATCTTGGCTAAATGGAAGCCAGGTTTTTACCATTCGGCCTATCTCAGTAGGATGAATTTTGTTTGGTTCTATTTACCTATACTACCTCTCAAATTATGGGACAAACAGGTCTTCAAATGGATCAAAAACTCATTTGGACACTACATCTCTGAGAATCTAGTAAACCTTTCAAAATACCACCTTGTTTTTTCCCATTTTTGTGTTAATATTTCTATCAATAAGACTCTCCCAAACTTTGTGGTGCTATAGTATAAGCTAGGTGAATGGACCCAAGCCATAGTTTATGAGAATGCTACCCTTTTCAATCAGGACTGCAACTCTAAGGGTCTTCCAAGGAAGGACTGCAAGGCTCCTAGAATGCCAAATCTTAAGTTAAAGAAAATTATTGTAGAAGTCACAAAACTTGGAGAATAGAGTACCCCAACCCCTTGAATGACTCAAGAAGCTTATTTTTCAAAGGCTACCATGAATGATGTGTTTCCCCCTCTAGAGATCTTTAGTGCTCCTATAATGAAAATCACCTTCCCCCCATCTATTATGGTTTCTTAATCCACCATCATTGGATTGGAAGATGGAGAAATACCCATGAGTAATGAGCCAAAGACTCATGGGGATATTTCTTCTAATAGTGAGTCAAAGACTAAGCATTGTACCAGCCCTACCTCAATGTTATTCTAGACAGAATTCAATGCCAATAAGAGAAAGCCCACAAGGAACTCACCCATTGGGTCTATGGTTATCCCTGTGAGGGAATTGGTCCTTAACCCTATTGATACATGATCCCCATAGGTGACCTATAGTAATCCTCCAGTGCCCAAAGGTACACCTAAGAGTGATGATATATATTGGTAAAGCCAACAGAAGAAAACAAGTAATAAAAAAATTGATGTTGGATTTGATACAAAACTAGGACGATCGTCAGACAGGGTCAAAAGACAAAGGAGTACAACAAAGTAAATTACTACTGGAAGGTAGAAAATGCTGGATCTCACTCAAAAAGGTAAGAAATGATTGTTCTCTCCTTGAATATTTGGGGTATAAATAGCCTCAAAAATCAGCTAGCTATCAAAGAGTATATTGGGGGCTATAGTGTGGACATTCTTTTAATCCAGGAAATTAAAATGTCTTATATGAATTTTGATTCTCTAGTGAGGAGACTCTGGCCTAGCACCAATTTTTTTTACTCTTAGGTGCATAGGGATATTTGATGAATTTCCACCCTTTGGAACTCATCCAAGGTTTGGGGGGATGCACTCATCTCTAGTGTTAATTTCCCTCAATACCACCTGGGAGTAACTTTCACCTCTTTGTTGGTTGTTTGTTACTCCTTCAACATTTATTCTCCCAATAGTTGTGAGGAGGGAAGAGAGGTGTGGAAAGAAATGAAAGACTCTTTCATACCCCTTCAGGACTCTAAATTTCTAGTAGCTAGGGATTTAAACTCCCATTGTATCCCACTAAAAAGTGCAGAGGAATTATGGATTATACTAATAGCATGGGGGATTTGTCTAGCTTTATTTTTCTTAATGGGCTTTATGATGTTGAGCTAAAGGGAAATCCCTTCACCTAGACTAAACACAAAAAAGGGAACCACCTCATCTAGGTTCATCTCAACTAGGTCCTTACCTCCTCATCATGGGATATAGGGTAAGCATCATCATTGGTGGATCTTCTTAGGCACACCTCTGATTATAATCCTCTCCTACTCAAATGTATGGACATGCAACACACCCACCCTGCACCCTTTAGATATAAAATTATGTGGGCCTCCCACCCCAACTTCCTTGAAAGGATAATGCATTGGTGGTCTACCCCGATCAAAGGAACGATAATGTTTAGATTTTATTCTAAATTGGAGCTCATTAAAGGTGTTGTTAAAGGCTAGAAAAAAACCACCTTTGGACACATTTTTATACAAAGAAGGTTTTGTTCGAGAAGCTAGAAGTCCTCCAAGGAAATAAGGTTGCTAGTAACCTATCATCTAAGATTCATACTAAAAAAGAAAACACTAAAAGATGTTGGAAGGATACCCCAGCCAATGAAGAGGTCTTCTAGAAATAGAGATCTAGGGTCTTACGGATAAAAGAGGGAGTGATGCAGGGGCATTCTAGGGTAATAAAAAAATCTACATGGTGGTGAGTTGAAGTGGTTCTATGTTGCTTGGTTGCAGCTTAACCAAGGATATTGGTCGTTGAAGGAGGCTTGATCACTAAAGTAAATCGGTAAACTCTAGCGCTTGGCAAAACTTATGCTCGGCGATGCTTGTGGTACTCTGTTGATGTGCTCAGTCAATGATGCCTAGCTGGCTTAGTTGTTTTACTAGCACTGAATAATTTTGGCTTACTGAGTAGAGTTCTTGGAGTTTTGGTTGGCTGATTTGGTGTATTTAATGTTTCTAGCTTGTGTTGCATTCTCCTATGTGGATCTAGAGGCTGACATGGAGAATTAATTATTTGTAAGGCTATTTGAGAGCTGACTACTATTTCATTTAATAATTGTTTTTTATACAAGTTGACTTGTCTTAGGAGTTAATTGTTTCTTCCAACCAACTTCTGGTTAAATAAATGTATTTAAGGAAGTTTTGGGTAGTTTTTTAGGAAAGTGGGAGTCAATCAGTAGAAGGAGGTCGATGAGATAGTAAATAGATCCTGTGAGATCTTGAAGATCAGATTGTTTGTCTAATATTTTAATAGATGAGCTAGTGGTTTTCATGCTTGGAGACAAGGAGATTTCTTGGTGGCTTGCAAGTTCAAGTTTAGATCTACCTTAGTGTTTCCACCAATTGTTTATGTTTTGCAGAGCTAGACTAGCTAGGAGATTGCATAATTAGTGTTGTAATTTATTATATTTGACCCTAACCAAGAAAGCCTTATAGATGGGCATGTTGAATGAAATTCTATTTGAGATTTATATTGTTGATGGTGTAGAGTTGGAGTATCCATTCTTGGATTCTCCATCTTGCCCCATGTCAGGTGGTATCAGAGCTTGAAGTTATGGAGTTTGTAAACAAATTGCTGAGTTGAGGTAGTTTGCACAGGGACCTTGGGTTGGTGATTTGTTTCCTTGGGTTTTCAAAGATCTTTAAGATGCCTCCGAGAAGATTGAACCCTAGGGTGATTGCAGATCGAGCTGTGATGTTGTAGAATCGAAGATTACAGAGAAGGTTAAAGTATATTTCATATTTGAGATGGAATTGATGAAGAATGACATGATCATTGAGATCATGAGGGCTATTGCTGGTATACAAAGGAATCTTAGTAGTGAATATGGCTATGACAAAGCTATTGAATACATTGAAGCTATTGGATCTAGTGCTGATGATCGAAGGGATAGATCTCATGAAGACAAAACTAGTAAATTGCCTAGATCTTGAGCTTGGTTAAGTACTAGTTACCGAATTGAAGTATCTTCTTTCTCTAGTACTTTGAGGCATAAGGATTTTATTTATTAGATTTTTGAGTTAGAAGAATTCTTTGAGCTTGAAGAAATTTAAGATCCTCTTAGGGTAAGATTTGGCATAAACAAAGTTGAAAGGACATGTTTCACTTTGGTAGAAAGAATTGCAAAGAGATAGAGAAGATGAAGGTGAAATGAAGATCAATAATTGGAGGTTGATGGTGACTAAGTTGAAAGATAAGTTCATACTTGCCAACTATGAACTTGACTTTTTTGAGAAATTACAAAATATGAAGTAGAAAGATTTGACTGTGAAAGACTATACCGAAGAGTTCTATAAGTTGACTATTCAGTTTTGACATAAGAAACTTGGTAAAGAAAAGGTAGCTTGGTATGTGAATGGTTTAGATCCAATATTTAGGATGAGTTTGGTGTGTTGAAAATTGATTCAGTTGAGGATTCTTATCAATATTCTCTGAAGGTGGAAGATAAGTTAAAGAGAAGGAAACATGTGGTAATTCCTGAGGGAATGAGAAGCTTGATCATTTGATGAAGGATAAACTAATTGTTGAAGATGAACAAAAACCTGTTGAGGAAAGAAAGAGGATATGTATGTTATTTTTAGGGGAATTTATTATAATTGTGGTGAGGAAGGACATCAATCTTTTGAATATTTTCATAAGAAGCTCGGTAATAGTAGGAATGTTGTGGTGAATGAGAACATACTAAATGAACCTAAAGTAGAATTAGAAAACTTGTTGGTTTGGAGGAAATTGCTCGGTACTAAGGTAGAAATTTGTAATGTGATTGTGAATAGTGGTAGTACTGATAACCTTGTAGCTAAGGAGATGGTTCATAATATTGGTTTGAAGAGAGTGAAGCATCCTTTTCCTTATAGGATTGGCTTGTTGCAAGATGTTCATGCTCTGTAAGTAAGGGAGCAATGTCTTGTGGATTTTTAGAATCGCCAGTATAAGGATCAAGTGTTGTGCGATATTGTGGACATGAATAGTTGTGACATATTGCTTGGTAGAACTTGGTAGTATGATTGCAAGGTTGTGCATTACTATTTCAAGAATGTGTTTACTGTGGAGAAGAATGACAGGAAATTTTCCCTGATACATTTATTGGATACAACCCTCGGCAGGAGGAACTTGAGCTTTGGTACCTGAGATGAGTTGAAGGATTCCAAAAGGATTGATCAGTATATAGAACATACTTGTGTGTTGTCGAGGAAAGACTTGAAAAGATAGAGAAAGTAGAAGTGGTAGAGTATGTAAGCTGAAGAATCAAAGGACCTATATGTGAAGACCCAGTTTGGGGTTTATGCCTTGAATCCTGGAAGATGTTCTTCTAGCCTTTGAGAACATGTTTTCGAACCTAATGTGTCTAATGCAGGGGCATTCTAGGGTAATCAAAAAATTTGTATGGTGGTGTGTTGAAGTGGTTTTGTGTTGCTTGATTGTAGCTTTAATTGAGGATCTCAGTCACTAAAGGAGGCTCGGTCACTAAAGGAACCCAATAAACTCTAGCACTCAACAAAACCCATGCTCGACAATGCTTATGGTGCTCAGTCGATGTGCTTGCTTGGAGATGCGTAGCTGGCTCAATTTTTGTACTGGAACTCAGTAATTTGGGTTTACTGACTAGAGTTCTTGGAGTTTTGGTTGTTTGACTTCGTGTATTTAAAGTTGGTAGCTTGTGTTGCATTCTCCTATGTGGATCTAGAGGCTGACCTGGAGAATTAATTATTTGTAAGGATATTTGAGAATGGACTACTATTGTATTTACTATTTGTTTGTTATAGAATATGACTTGGCTTAGGAGTTGATTTTTTCTTCCAACCAACTTGTGGTTGAAGAGATATTTTTAAGGAAAGGTTTTGGTAGTTTTTTAGGAAAGTGGGAGTCAATCAGTAGAAAGAGGTTGATGAGATAGTAATTGGATCCTGCAAGATCTTGAAGATTAGATTTTTTTATCATATTGTAATAGCAGAGCTAGTGGTCTGCATGCTTGGAGATAAGGAGATTTCTTGGTGCCTTGCGAGCTCAAGTTTAGATCTGCCTTAGTGTTTCCACCAGTTGTTGATGTGTTGTAGCTCTATACTAGCTAGGAGATTGCATAATTACTATTGTAATTGATTGTATTTGGCGCTAACTTGAAAGGCCTTGCAACCGGGCATATTGAATGAACTTATATTTAAGCATTGTATTGTTCTATTCTATTGTATTGTTGTTACTGGTGTAGACTTGGACTATCCATTCTAGGATTATCCCATGTTGTACTATGTTAGGGAGATAGCAACATGACATTTTTTCTTCAATCTTCTTGTAAACAATAGATACAAAATTTCATCAGTACTTTAGAAAAATCTATGGGAGTAGAGATCTTTGACCCTATTCTTCTTGGAAATCTGGCCACTGATATTTTTATCAATCATTCCTTGATATGAATACTAGGAACCTTGAAAACTTGCAAAATTATCTTATATCCCAATTACCAAGGGATTTCATGGATAATGACAATAATACCCTCCTTTCCAAGGTCACTGATGAGAAGGTTCGTAAGGTGGTATTCACTATGTGACCCTTTAAGGCCCCTATCCTTGATGGTTTCCCCCTACCTTTTTCTAATATTTTTGGAACATTCTTGGATCTGATGTGACTAGAGTGGCTCAAAACTTTTTAAGAACTAAGAAAATCCTTAAGAAGCTTAAGGACACCTATACTATTTTGGTCCCCAAGTGTGTAGAGCCCAGAGTTATGAAGGATTTTAGAACCATAAGTCTCATTAATATGTTGTATACAGTATTATTGAAGATCATGGTCAACCAAATAAAACTTCTTCTCAACAAGATCATCAAAACTAACCAGAAGTGATTTGTCCCTCGAAGGCAAATTATGGACACAACCATTACCACTGATGAGATCCTTCACTCCATTTTCTGTAGTAAGACTTCAGGGATGGCTCTCAAACTTGATATCTCAAAAACCTATCACAAAGTCATTTGGACTTTTCTCTACAAGGTTCTAACTGCTTTTGGGTTTTGTCAAGATTTTATTGTTCTTATCAAGGCCTTTACAAAAATTGTTTTATTCTCAGTGTTGTTCAAGGGAAAAAGGGGTACCAAATTCACCTCGTGTATGGATCTCCATCAAGGGGACTACCTTTATCCCTACCTCTTTATCCTTCTTATTAAGGTTCTAGGGTGTAACATGATGTAGTTATCCAATTCCAGGGAAATCGAGGGAATTAAACTGGCAACTTCTTTTCCCCCATCAGTTCTGCAATAGTTTGTGGATAAAACCTTATTTGGAATCTCGTTGGTTAAGGAAGAAAGGATGTGGAAACTGATGTGTGATATGCAGGCTACTACTTGGGGAGAACACATTAACTACCACAAAAGAAGAATGGTCTTTTTCAATATGGATCCTTTAGTGCAAGGCAAAATATTGAAGATTCTTGGTTCCTAGGCTGATACTCTCCCTACCACTTACCTTGGGTTCCCATTGACTATAAATATGTGAAGAATGAATTCTAGAACACCATACTAGAATGGACCCAAAAGAAGCTGGCGGGATGGAAAGGTAAGCTCATCAGCAGTGTTGGTAAGCTTCAACTGCTTGTTTCTTCCCTTTAAGACATACTTGTGTATTTCCTTTCTATCTTTCAAATCTCTAGTTTCATGGATGGTAAGCTAGGAATAATACAACACACCTTACTTTGGTCTAAATCTAAGGAAAAGAAGCATCTCCCCTTGGTCAGTTGGGACAAGGTTTTCTTATGTAAATCACTAGGTGGTTTAGGTGTAAGAAAAATGTTGGCAAGATGACTATATTGGTGTATATGAATTAATATAGTGTTTTCATTATGGAAACAAAGTCATATGATTTTTTGGAGTCAGCACTCATGATAAGAAGATCAAAAATTGGTTAAGTGTTGAAGACTAGACAATGTACAGAGTACCGGAAGGTCGGCGCATCACCGCACATGCATATGATAGAATTATGGTATGTGCCCTAGGATTTAAGTTGATAAGATCATATTCATGCTAAGTCTAAGAGCACATGATCAGAAGATTCAATATGAGGAAGATACAAAGAGTTCAAGTTGCACAGACAATGACTACTAGAGAAGAATAGAACAAGCCACTAATTGTTAGTATTTTGGTTAGCGGTTATATTCTTGTTGTGTAAGGGCTATGTGCCTATTTTAATTAGGTTGTAGACATATAATTAGGTTTTTTTGTAAACACACTTGAGCCAATTCAATTGGAAGCATTTCATGTAATTCGTTAAAGGGCCAACCTAGCTAATTATTTTGTATGCGCATATAAATATTAGATGCGTCATTGTAATTAGCAATGAGAGTTGAGATAGAGTTAAGACATGTAAAGAAGAAGAGTGTGAAGAGTTTTAAAGATGTATTAGAGCTTTGGAAGATGTCAAAGCATCAACACATCAAAGGAACTGATCAGACAAGAAGTGTCACAGTGTCAGTTCATCCAACAAATATAGTGTGTATCTGAGATCAGAAGGTTGTAGCCTTCACTAGTTGAGCAGTGAGCTCTAGGACAGTGAGTCCACACCCATAATAGGTTTATTGTAAAATAATCCTAGTAGGATCTGACCCTTGACCAGGTCACTGTACTAAATATATTGTAAACTAATTCCTAATAGGGTTAAGGATCTTCTAGTTAGTATTTTTTCATGTAGAATCACCATATAGCTATTAAGCTTGAATCTCAAATTCCTAATTCTACATTCTTATAGGGAAAAAGCTAATTGATCAGGACCAAGTCCTTCTTCATTTCAGGCTCGACAGACCCAGGCAAGTGTACCTTATACATATTAAATCTTCATACACAACACTTTCTCACTAAACCCTTTATGCGGACATGAAAATTGGTGGATTATGACAAGGATATTCATCCTTCTTCTCTTTGAACCCAGAGGCTCAGGCAAGCTAACCTATTAGACTCACTTCTACAAGGAATCACCAACATTTGTTTATATCCTTAATATAAACATTATCTTCTTAGTCCTTTGAAACATACATGAAAATTAAATTGTCTTTTAAGTTTGATTGATGATGAAATCCCTGCAAATCAAGGATAAACCAGTGCCTTATCCTAGGGTAGAGAGTCAAATAGAGAAACATATGTCTACAAAAACCTTCTAAATGAAACATAGACATAATCCAAATGAATTGCCTTACAAGTCAAGATTTCTTAAACATATTTAATCATCACATTCTTGTAGCAATCTTGAGATTTTAGAAATTAACCTAAAGATTTAACCCTTTCCTTGAAAGGAACTAAAGAATAAATTCACAAATACCTTATAAATGATGTCCTAAAAATGCCTTACAGATTCAAGACACAAAAGCTTCAGAATCAAAATAGGACGACAACCAAAAACATCAAGGGAGTTCGAATGTATTTCAGTAGAAATCAATGTATCAATACATTCAAAATCTGACAAACATTCCAAGAATTGCAACAATGGAGCCAAGCCTCTCTATACAGTAGAATTTTCAACATCCCCTAACAATGAGAAGAAAGATTAGAGATATAGTAGAATTGAGTTAGTTGAATACTAACTGACAGCTATCCACCTTTATACAAAATATCTTCAACATTCCTCTCATCTTCCCTGCAACTGATTCCTCAAACTGAACAACTAACTGCAATCATTTCCAAACTGACCTGATTCTGATTCTGATGCTCAGATTTCAAACCTAGACTGCTCTCATCCACTTCACTAAAACTAAAAATAAATGTCTCTATCAGATTCCTTGTTCTCTACCATTTCTAGAAACATATAACACTTGCATGTTTGGAAAAAAATGAACTCCCAGACAATTCTTCCATGAACAACTCCTCATTTTAAATTTTTGAATTTTCTCTTTATAGTATCAACTTTATCACCTTTTAAATCTTTTAAAGTCTGCAATTTTATATTATTTTCTACATTTTGCCACATAATGCACCAGGGAGCACCACTTATCATCATGTGAGTAGTTTCTTAGACTAACCACAATTTAACTACCCTATTTGGAGAATGGGCAACCATATGTATTCTCCAAATCTCATGACATAATCTTTAACTATAGTTTAGCTCGGTGATTTGGTGAATGCTCTATCTCCAATTCATGGAATGAAATCTTAACCTTGGGTTACATCTAGTGACCCAACAACTGGACATTCTCGCAATCATAGAAAGAAAATCCTTGACCTCTAGCTATCTGGAAACTTAGCGACTGAAGGCTCACTGAATCATGGAAAGACTAGGGCTAGACCACCAGGATCTAGTGACCTGGTGACTGGCAGCTAGTAGACCTCCATCTCCAAATCGCACAATGTTTCACTAATTGCCAGCTTTATTACATGAGTGTGCGACAACATGACACATGTCCATCCAATCCTCATCACCTATCTTCTTCAAAATTTGTTTACTTGCATAGGCCAACTGACATGGAAACCAAGGTGACCACTCAAGCTTGGGCAATCATAGCCTCCTCCATTTGATCTACCTTATATCTTTGTGGTGTTGTATATAAACACCTTAAAGTTCTGATCTTGCACCAATGTGGGACTAATGGTTTTGCCATTTTTAAAACTGACTTGATTGCCTGCACCAAAATTTGGGGGAAGGGCCCACTGTGCACTAAGCCCTCTACCAAGATGGCCCACTGAGAGCCTCTTGGTTCTTTCCTTACAATGCAATAGAGTGCCACTATATATAAATAACTAATTTTTCTCATACCCAACACATGTGGGATAAAATCCCCAGTGCATTTATTTTACTTTTCCTAGCCTGTGCATTGTCGGCATGCATTCTTCTTCCTTGTATTGACTTGGCATTTACAAATTTTTGTTTTCTCTACATGGGAGTCTTCATCCAGCAAGGAAACCTCCATTTTGCTTATTTAGTTGCCTAGCACATTGCGAATGCAGTAGCAAAACAATGCTAAATGCCATTCCTTGACATGTTTCCCTTAAACTGGTTTGTTGACTATTCTTGTTGGCAGGCTCAATTGCACAAGCTCTTGTCTAACTGGTAGTCCCTTTTGTTTACTATGTGAGCTCATATCATTTTGAAAACTTCACACATCTCAGACAAATGCATGAGTTTCTACTAAACAACACTCACATCAACTGGCACCCCTCCATAACATAAGGTAGGGAATCCTGAGTTTCAATCGTATGAGGCCCTCTAATTTGCGTGAATCTCCCAGTGAGCAACCTTAAGGTGTTGGTTCCTTTGACTTCCTACATGGGCACCCAATGAAATTGCATAGGGCCCCTTGTAAATGCATGAAACCTAGAATTTAAAAGCACAAGCAGCACTCTCATGGTTTGCAATGTGTGATTTTTGAACCTATTTGTGCTAGCACAATCTTTAGTGACCTACCCATACGTTGGCACATAAAATCATGTCTCCACCTATTATCCTCCACCCTCGGCTCCATTCATGTGTTGTGCAGTCTCCTTTGTTTGTTATGTGTCCTCCCATTTAATTTTCCCAAATAGCCCCTCACATGGCACCTTCCCTACCCAATTGGCAGCTTCTCCTCCAACACTTGTGTGGAGGCTTCCCTTAAGTGCGCGAGCCATCAAAAAAATGATAGTCCCCTACATTTGAACATGCCCTTTATTTCAATGTTTTCGCTACTCACTCACATAGATCTCATTCACTTAGTGCTTGGTGTCTTCCTCCATTCATGTTGCCTCCTTTACTGTGTAATGGCTATTTATGAACAACCCCCTAAATTCACTACCCTCTTTTAATTCACTAGCATCCTTTAATGTTTTGTTATTTGTCCTTTGCAAATTCACTCCACCCATAATTTGTCTAAGAAGTTGAAGAAGACAAAAATATCCACCATTCCATTATTACTCCACCACCTCATGTATTCTTTTGCTTAAATGCATTGTACTCCTCTAAAGATGGTTTCATTCCAACTGAATTATCCATCTCTTGAAGATCCTCCTACAAACTCAATTTCATTCAAAACTTTGATTGCATTAAGAGTTATTGCTTCTAAAGCCTTGGCTTCTCCCTCCTCTTGCTCACATTTACTGATCTCAAAAGTGACTTGGGTTCCCCTTTTTTAATAAAACATTAGGAGAAATAGCATAAAGCAAGTAAACAATTCTAGGTGCACTTTCACCTTCCCATTCAAAATAAACAATTTTGAAGGCATCTTCATTCTTTTTGCTCAACTAGCATGCTAAATGCTTGATCATATTTGAAACTGGAGCTAGAATTCTCCTTGGCCACAAAATTTCCCTTATTCTTTGCCATGATTTGTAACCAATGTCCAGATATGTGTACACAAATGCACACAATGAACATCAACTAGCCTCTAGAAATTG
Source organism: Chamaecyparis obtusa (assembly GCA_027943335.1). Classification (NCBI taxonomy): domain Eukaryota; kingdom Viridiplantae; phylum Streptophyta; class Pinopsida; order Cupressales; family Cupressaceae; genus Chamaecyparis; species Chamaecyparis obtusa. The sequence goes on from BSBK01013343.1 coordinate 50,249, forward strand.
ACCTAAAAAAACTGAAACAAAGCCATCACATGAACACACCACATGGAGGACATGTTCATTTCTACCATGTTATTACATTCGCTAGAGGAGATCATCTAGAAAGACTCAAACTAAAATAAAATAACGATCAAATATGGCCACTTGGAAACACTTTTTGTCCGCACTACCCAAAATCACATAAGATGGCTCTAGAACTGGCTTATAAAACTGACCAGATGAAACTCATCCTGGGCATTGAATCCTCTTCATACAAGGATTATGAATCCATGACTAGCTTCCCCAAAAAGTTGAAATGGCGATCATAATAAATTGTCAAAGCTAGTATGTCAGATATGTTTAGAATGTAAAATAGTGAAAAACATAGAAACCGGTTTGGGAATCAGCTCTAAAAATTAGGCTAAACATGACATCAGGATCCGAAAATAGGGGTATTTGTTCTTTGTCATATAGAGAATATAATCCCACAATTAGGGCTCATGATGAATAACATGGTGCTTTTGGAAATCAAGCAAAGATAGGCTCTCAGAATTGTAAATTGGGAAACACAGCAAAATAGTGATTTGTGCATACAGAATGACCCTAGGAAAGTATGCTAAAAGATTCATGAAGACTTCTAACTTGGCATACTTGTATTATTTTCAGAATAGAACATAGTGGACCAACCCGTTTAGGCTCATCAATTATGGATCAAAAGTTATAACATCACTAATAGGTGTGTATCATCTTAAAATGGAAGCACCTCCATGTTACGAGCATTTATCCCTCTGAGTAAGTGGTTTAGGGTCATGATTGGCATCTTTTCATTCTCCCTTGTCTTCCACTTCTTCTTCTTCGCACTTGATTTTGGTATTCTAGGTGAAATTAGGGTTAAGGTCTTAAGGACTTTCCTGATTTTCTCTCTTCCATGGCTCCATTTTCTAGGTAGGATTCAGAAATGAGACCTCCTAGTCCATCATCACATCATTATGAGGATTTTATGTCTGTTCCTGAAACTAGGTCCTGTTCAAACATCAATTTCTAAGTTTCTAGCATCTTTGGGATCTCTATTATAGAACCTAACAAAGTTAGGGTCTAAGGTCAAAATCGACCTTGACCCTGACTAGGTCAGGGTCGACCTTGACCTTGACCTCTTCCTGCCAGGATATCAAATTGTCATTTGCCGGTAATTTAGCTTTTGGGAAAGTTATTTCCCACCTCTGGGTCGGCTATTTCAGGTTCTAAAATGGTAAATCCTTTAATGGTATTTAATCAAGGTATATTTTCTAAAGGTTAGGACCTAATTGGGATTTAATTCTTCAAGGTGGCCCTTCTAGAGGAGTGTACCCTAGATCACTATAAAAGGAGGCCTTCCTCTCTCATTTTCACATCAAGTTTACATCTCATCTCAAGAAATCAAGCTCTCAAGTTTTCAAGGTGATCAAGCAAGCATTCATTCAAGTATTTCAAGTCTTCTTCTTCATCTAAGTTCTCCATTGAAGATCAAGGATTCAAGCATTCAAGCTATTGAAGGGATTTGGCTCAAACATTCAAGATCTATCATTCAAACCCTAGATCTAGCCACCATGGTGGTGTGATCTACCTTCAAGATCCTTTGTTCATCTTCAAGATCCATATCATTGTTTCCTCAAGGTGGATTTCAAGCATACAATCATGGAGGTTTGATTATGTTATGTTCAAGCTTTCATATCAATATATTTGATTACATTCCAAATACATTAGCATATCTATTGAATTGCCTACCTTCATGTTTAGATTCATTTCTACTACTTGCTAGCATTCTCCTATTTCAATTTCAATATTAAGGTTGATTCAAAACCCAGGTTTGACCAAGGAAAACCCCCCAAACAAACAACAAAACCATTTTTCTTCTAGGCACAAGTGTGGAATCTTGGATCTGAGAGAAAATTCGGATACCCTTTTCGGCAATCTTTCAGGATCTATGAACAGAATCGGAATCAGACTTCAAATAAATAATGTGGTCTTTGACCTTTTAAAAGGTCAAAGTCAACCTATGTGAATTTGGAGGAAAGATTTATGGGTTTTGTCTGCCTCGACATTTCCAATCTAGAACAGGTGACAGAATCTTCAGAAAGTTCATACAGAAGCCAAAATTCAACATTTTCCAGATCTGCCCTAATTCAAGGTTAGTATTTGCACTTTAATTATTTTAGATTTCAAGCTTAATCCAATTATAGGGAAGTATAGGGTTTCTCTCTCTCTCTCTCTCTCTCTCTCTCTCTCTCTCTCTCTGTCTCTCTTTCATATTCTTCATAGATTGATTCAATTGTGTATTAACCTCTTGGTTGATCAAATTGGATGTCTCCTTTGGGAATTTGGATTTAGGAGTGAATCTTACATTTTCCCCACACACATACACAAATAGTGGTGATACCAAATTACCACTATTCATTTTGGTGAACCCGACTAGCTTACTCTCTTTCTTTTTGGTGTTAGATTTACATTTTTCTCTTGCATCTATACTTCAAAAATTCAAAAAAATCTATATATTGAATAAAATTTAACATATTTATTGCATTTTTTTATATCATGAAGATTGTTAAGATGTTTTGGTCCATAATCATGTTTGTTATTACTCTTCTTCTAGCATCTATTTATAATGCATATGATGTTTATGAGGGTATTATTCATTTCATAACATTGATGACCCTTCACTTTGCTCTTGCTTATGCTTTCGTGAATTTGACTGATACTAGTCTACCTACATTTAAAACTTTTCTTAGGGATTTATGTGGTAGCCTTATTCATCTTTTGGATTATGTGAAGAATTTGGTAGATGATACACCATCTCCTAATCTTCCTAATCTTCATCCTACTCTTCATCCTAATCTTCCTATTCTGATACCTAATTCTCCATCTATTAATCCTTGCTCTTCCCGTACTTATGATGGGATTCAAGCTATAGTGCAAGATGCAGATGTGCAAGATTTCTTTGATTTACCTCCTCCTCTTGTTTAGGATGATTTTCAAGGATAGGATAATGAAAGTTCTTCCAAACCTATTATCCCACCTTATATGACCTTTACTCATGAACATGATAAACAATCACCTCCTGTAGAAGCTTTGCATGATATGTACACTACTGGATATAATATGGTGAATAAACAAGGCTATAAAGGTTTAGGGCTAGGAGTTAATGAACATGGTATTAAATTTCCCATTAATATACCTCCTAAATTGGATATGTGCGTTGTTGGAACTTCTAAATCTCAAGTCAAGTTAAGAGGTGTGGATCTTCATCCTCCCCTTAACATTCATCTCTCTACATCTCTAATGGATAATCCTAACACTCATCAAGAAAATGCTAAAATAGTGTATGTGGAGCTAATGAATTCTAAGAAGGAAAGATTTAGACCTATACCTATTAATGCTTTTTATAAATTTAAATGTCCTTTCCACTATCATAATACTCATTTGCTTGCCGATTGTAACAACTTCAAATTATATGTTAGGGATAGGGCTGCGCACTATATTATACCTTTTTCTTGCACCGTCTTACAACTTCTTCATAATTTTGATATAGGGGATTCCCCTCCATTAGAGCTGGAGTAAATGTTCCTATCCTCTTTTCTCATGACTGGGGAGCAAGAGGCATCATTTTATCTAGTCTTTTAGGATCCATTAGGTCTTTTTATTAAGATTTAATTAGTATTCTTTATGTTTCCTTCTTCCATAGTCTTGCCTGATGTTTTTATCCATTCCTAGGAATTATATTTTCTTCTTCAGAAATTTTTTTTTTCTAGGACATGTGTTTTGTAAAAATATCCCTTGTCTTTCATCCCTTGGGGGGGCAAGGTTCTTCCTTCTCTTTTTCTAAGGGAACTTCTTTCCTTAGCTTAAGTGGTATTTGTTTATATTGCAATATCATTTCATCATATTGATAGATATTTTGGCTATGGATAACCTTTTTACATGAGAAGTTGTTGTCCTAGGTCATCACTTCTTCTCTATGTTGCAAATTATTTTCTTTATAAACTCTCACCCTTGCTTTGGTGTTAGAGTTGTTTCCCTCATTCCAAAGATTCCTCTTTCTCTTCTTCATAGGGGGCTTGATTATTGAATCTTTGGTCCCACCTTTTGAAAGATGATATCTTATCTAAATGCACTCTTCTTTGGTGGAGATCTTGGTGATAAAATATTTTTCATTGAGGATCCTTTTCCATAAGTGACATATCCTTTTCACAATTATCTATACTCTTGGATGTAGGGGTCAATATCTCTCACTAAGGATATACTATATATTGTTGTAAATAGGATATCTCCTTGCTTTGTGAAGTTGGTATCCTCTTCCATCTTTGTTCCTACACTTGGGGGGAAAAGATGCCTTATCCTTCTTTCCTATCTTCAAACATTCAAACATGGAGTCACAAATACAGGTTGTGAGTTTGGTAGAAGTACTTCATCCTTGGAGGCTTGGTATGATTTTATATCTTATTCAAATCTATGCATTGTTATTTCATCTGGTATTCTCTTCTTTTCTAGGGATTCACCTCTTTCCTTGGTTAAGCAGTATCTATCTAATATGTGATATCCAATCATACATGAAAATTATGGTTTGCATTTCTGGACCTATGTCCTTTATGCAAACCTTTTTTTTTTTTTGACATTGGGTTTCCATGGTTGATACATCTCTCACCTTGGAAACTGAATAGTGTGCTATCCCTCATTAAGGGTTACATTCTTTTCACTTCTTGCATGATATCTTTTACATTCATCCCTTCCATGGCCTCATAGGAGCTGTGACCTTCTTGGCTTGGACTGGGTGTTGTCTATGGATATTGTCTTGATGCTGTAGAAGGCTTTATCCTTGTTCTCTCTTTCCTTAACATGACAAAATAGTATGTTTTTTCCATATTAAGGAGGGGGGCATATACAGGGTCTCCCTTGTACTATAGTTTTTATTTTTATATGCTAAATCTTTGAAGGTAACGCACATAAGTTGCTAAATATTGAAAAGACATGCATTCATATGCTAAATCTTCTCAAGGTAACGCACATAAGTTGCTAAATCCTGAGGAGATGTGCATTTAAAAAAATTTTCAATATGCTAAATCCTTTGAAGGTAATGCACATAAGTTACTAAATCCTAAAGGGACATGCATTTCCAAATTTCAAATATGCTAAATCTTGGAAGGTAATGCACATAAGTTGCTAAATCATGAAAAGACATGAACCTATATGCTAAATCTTTTGAAGGTAACACACATAAGTTGCTAAATATAGAGGAGACACACATTTCATATTCATAGTGATACGAGAAGGTGGATCTATGGATATTCTAGAAGCTGCCAGAAGATGCATTACAATTGCAAGCATAGTTTATGGGTGAACCTGCTGCGTTCTCCCTCCAGGGTGATTCACGGTAAGGTAGGCATCTTACTGGGTGAGGTAATCACTTTCTCTTTTCTCTCTTTTCTCTTTCATGCTAGTAGGACTGGATCATGAAGCTATGTTGTCTATAGTGTTTCTCTTGTCTTTCTTATGTAATCATTTATGCTATTATGATAGCTTTCCAAATATGATATTGGTATGAGAAATATTTCTTAGCAAGGTTTCTTATGCTAATTGATTTGGGTTGTTTAGTACTAACCCTTGTTCTTTTGTATACTCTCATGTTTGTATGTTGAGTTAGAATCCTTGGTCTAGGGGCTTGTGTCTTTAGCTAAGTGTTATTTTATCTTATTTTGAATCCACTAGGATCTCTTCTCTTTTCTCCTTTACCAAGAGTTTGCACTGAATCCATACTATTGCTAAAGTGGGGGCTTAATGTATCATCTTAAAATGGAAGCACTTCCATGTTAAGAGAATTTATCCCTCTGAGTAAGTGGTTTAGGGTCATGATTGGCATCTTTTCATTATCCCTTGTCTTCCACTTCTTCTCCGCACTTGATTTCTACATTCTAGGTGAAATTAGGGTTAAGGTCTTAAAGACTTTCCTGATTTTCTATCTTCCATGGCTCGATTTTCCAGGTAGGATTAAAAAATGAGACCTCCTAGTCCATCATCACATCATTCCAAGTATTTTCTATCTATTCCTGACACTGGATCCTATTCAGACATCAATTTCTAAGTTTCTAGCATCTCTAGGATTTCTGTTGCAGAACCAGACAAAGTTAGGGTCTAAGGTCAAAGTTGACCTCGACCCTAACTAGGTTAGGGTCAACCTCAACCTTGATCACTTCCTACTAGGATTTCAAATTGTCATTTGTTGGTAATTTAGCTTCCGAGAAAGTTATTTCCCACCTCCGGGTCAGCTGTTTCGGGTTTCAAAAAGGTAAATCCTTTAATGGTATTTAATCAAGGTATATTTTATAAAGGTAAGGACCTAATTGGGATTTAATCCTTCAAGGTGGTCCATCTAGAGGAGTGTGCCCTAGATCACTATAAAAGGAGGCCTTCCTCTCTCATTTTCACCTCAAGTTTACATCTCATCTCAAGTAATCAAGCTCTCAAGTTTTTAAGGTGATCAAGCAAGAATTCATTCAAGTATTTCAAGTTTACTTCTTCATCCCAGTTCTCCATTGAAGATCAAGGATTCAAGCATTCAAGCTATTGAAGGGATTTGGCTCAAACATTCAAGATCTATCATTCAAACCCTAGATCTAGCCACCATGGTGGTGTGATCTTCCTTCAAGATCCTTTGTTCATCTTCAAGATCCATATCATTGTTTCCTCAAGGTGGATTTCAAGCATACAATCATAGAGGTTTGATTATGTTATGTTTAAGCTTTCATATCAATATAGTTGATTACATTCCAAATACATTAGCATATCTATTGAATTGCATAGCTTCATGGTTAGATTTATTTCTACTACTTGCTAGCATTCTCCTATTTCAATTTCAATATTAAGGTTGATTCCAAACCGGGCTTTGACCAAGGCAAACTCCCCAAACAAACAAAAAAACCATTTTTCTTCCAGGCACAGGTGTGGAATCTCAGATCTAAGAGTGAATTCAGATACCCTTTTCAGAAATCTTTCAGGAACTGTGAACAGAATCAGAATTGGACTTCAAATAAATAATGTGGTCTTTGACCTTTTAAAAGGTGAAAGTCGACCTGTGTGAATTTGGAGGAAAGATTTCTGGGTTTTGTCTGCCTCAACATTTCCAGTCTAGAATAGGTGACGAAATCTTTAGAAAGTTCATACAAAAGCCAGAATTTAGCATTTTCCAGATCTCCCCTAATTCAAGGTTAGTATTTGGATTTCAATTATTTCAGATTTCAAGCTTAATCCAATTATAGGGAATTATAGGGTTTCTCTCTCTTTCATATTCTTCATAGATTGATTCAATTGTGTATTAACCTCTTGGTTGATCAAATTGGATCTCTCCTTTGGGAATTTGGATTTAGGAGTGAATCTTACATTTTCCCCACACACACACAAATAGTGGTGATTCCAAATTACCACTATTCAAGGGGTACAAATCATTCTGTACATTTCACAACTTGTAAAACAACAAAAGTTGTGTTTGGAATCACATTTGCAAACTGAGCAAACAAATTCGTCATGACATCAAAATTGAAACATTAGAATTACTTGACCCCTGGAATATGATGCAAAAGGAAATTTTTCAATAGGGTCAATTGGGTCAAAGATATGACTGGTCAAACAGGCCCTTCCAGAATTTTGAACAATTACACAAGTGCATGACAACAATAAACAACCAACTTTGAGGGGTTCAAAACCTAATCAAACGGATTCAAAAAGACCTAAAAATTGGAACATAGGCTCTTTGATATGCATACTAAACATCCTCAAAGTGGTGAGTCATGAAACATTTCTAGATGCAAGATATTCAAAGGCAAACTGGGGTACTATACTCTATTTGACACTAAGGTAGAATTGTGCAATTTGACATTGGCTGAAAATGGAACTTCACCGAATGATTATGGATGATAAAATAACATCATAGAATGCATGCACATATTGAATGGAGTGTGATAAACACCTAGAACACATCATAGGCTTCAAAAAGGCATCTAGGTACATATGCATGACAAACATTTAGGAGCTTCAAACTATAAAATTTTAACATGGTACTCAAAACCCATGTTGCATTTTTTGGTCCCAATAGTGGCTTTGACTGTGGATGTGTGCCCCATGCAGGCATGTAGAGAACATTAGAATCTCATGGTAGAAGCAGACCACCCAAAGAGAATTAGCTTGACACCTTCCTTTCACAAAAACTGAACAAGAACCCCTCTCGAACATTTTTATTGAAAGCAAGAAAAGTACTCCTACTATGTACAAAAGATGGCCCTGAGTCACTCGAAAATTTTCAAGACTTCTTACCTCTATCATATACCTAATTTTCATTTCTTTCTTCTTGAGGTAAGCTGGACATTTTATTCCCATTTGTTTCACCAAGCATACCAACACTTTCAATTAGGTCATTAAGCAAAACAAAATAACTATCTTCATTTTCGTAGTGCATGCAAAAACTTGAAACACTTTCTTCATCCTTCTCACTATGAAAATAAGACTCAGCATGCTCATGAATACCACCATCAACTTGAAACTAATCTTCATCTACTGATTCATGCACGCTATCAATCAGAAACACAAAAGTCTCATACTCTACTTAATAAAAAGCATCATTCATACCTTGACTTTGCATATCCTTAAGTGTAGCCGGTTGGAGTTCAAATGAATATTCAGATTTATACTCACACATATCATCATCATCATCATCATCATCATCATCATCATCATCAAATTCCAAAACCACTCCAAAACCTTCTAATGCATCTCTATAATCACAATGCTGACTAGTATTCACATCACCTAAATCATTACTAAATTTACTATAAAGTGTCGGCTGATCTTCAAATACAACTCTGTCAAGCACTTCATCATCAAACTCAAAAAATGCAACATCATCATTTAAAACTCTGTCACACATGGAAAAAGAACATTCTGATTTATCACAGTAGGAAGGTAGTATGTCATCATTTACATTTGATTCAATTAAATCTGAAACCTCCATGTGTTCTTCAAACAATGGATTGATAATTCCATGTAACACTCCTCTTTGAACACTATGACAAAAAATAGGTTGATCATCATCAAAATCCTCATCGTATAAAGCATTAGTAAACACTTTAAACTCACTACCCACTTCATTTTCATGGAGACTTTCAACATATGAAGAAAAATCAAAATTATATGAAGATTCACTTTCACCTACCAAGCATATAGTGTCCATAACTTCATTCTCTTCACTACCTTGTTTAGGATAACCATTACGACAAGAATGATTCACCCCTAAACTCTCTGCTATATGCTACAACTTCATTATCCAATGTAGAACCATTAGATAACCTTTCATTCAAATCTTCATGCTCAACCTCATTGATATCACATTGAATCATCATTTCCTTATCTTCATACTTTGAGGACAAATCACTCTCAAACTTTTCATATTCAAACTAATTTGTAGAATGCAAAAACTGAGATGCATTTTCATTTTCAGATTTAGAAAAAGAAATCATACCTACACTTTCAAATGATTGTTCACTTCCATCACTACTTTCTTCTTCCCATGTTGCATCCGACTCATACAAGGACATCTCAACATCACTACCTTCATCAGTCTCACTTGAATAACCACTTTTAGCACTATGTTCCTCTAACTGTGACTGATATGCATGTGAATCACATTCTTCATCTTGTGTTACCAACTCTTCTTGAAATGTCGAATCAACAACTTCAAATTCATCATTAGAGACATAACTTCTAGCCTCTTCATTTACACAAGATTGAGATATAGATGTGGCAACTTCATGTCTAGAAACATTAGCAAGATCATGTTCATAATCAACATTACAAGAACTCACTGCTGTGGCTAATTCACAATTCAAAATATCAGCACATTGCTCAATTCTATCAAAGTTTGAAATATATCTTACTACTATAGCATCATGAACACATGTTTCATCAATAGCAAAGGACTCAACCACATTTATACACATATTCTGATTTGCAATTTCATTTTGATTATAAACTATAGAAGAAGTGTTGATACATTGATTTGAAACTAAGGCATCAACACTACATTCCTCTTTTCTTTCACATTCATTATACCAGCATAGGTTCATGGCAAAATGACCTCTAGTCAATCCATACTTCAAATTGTTTTCAATATCCATTGTAGTTATAAATGCTTAATATAATGATTTAGGATCTTTATACCTCAATAAGTAATTCATTTTCTTATCAAATGCATCAAAGTAGACACTTACACACACTTGATCATTGGGTCTGTAACTTTCAGGGATCTCATTTAAAACTTTTACAAATCTGATATTGAATTGAGGAACAAGCTCATCACCATCAATATGAATCTTCAAAAACTTACCATAAGAATCAGATATGCTTACACTTTCTCTAGATTTCTCCATGAAGGCTGAATGCATCTCACTCTAGGATGAAATAAAGCATGCTGGTAGAAAAGAAAACCAGTCTCTAGAATCACCTTCTAAAGTTTGAACAAATAATTTCATATGCACATCCTCATGAGCAATTTCAAAGTCACACATCAGGGCACTAAATAACTGAACATGGTGACTGGCTAAAATAGGATAGTTCTCATTAAACTTAGGCAAACCCTTTCTAATATCATTAGGAATGACATTTGGGAAATCATGAATACCATCAAAACATAATGGCATATATCTCTTGGTAGAAATAAATCTAGGCACTTCACTAACCGGCCACATGCTTGATGAAAAGAAATTTGACATTCTTTGAAACTTTGGAACTCATTCACCAACAATAACTCTCCTTCTCAACTTGTAGCAAACATATATACCTGGAAGCCTTTGTTGATTGTTGTTGTTCTTGATATTGCTATTAGGATTTAACTATTTAGTTTTTTTGAGTCAAACTCATTGACCCATGATTCATGAGTAGTGGTTCACCAAACCCATCTCTCATGAGAATGAAATGGAACACTTAGCACTCATTGGATCTAGTTGATGCTCACAGAGGTGAAAAGAAAACCTTCACCAAGTCTTGTACCTTATGAACCATTCATTAGAAAGCCCCTTAAGCTCATCAATTGATAAGTAGGATATATTTTCCACAACAAGTCAAATTGATATTGCTATCAGGATTTAACTATGTAGTTTTTTTGAGTCAAACTCATTGACCCATGATTCATGAGTAGTGGTTCACCGAACACATCTCTCATGAGAATGAAATGGAACACTTAGCACTCATTAGATCTATGTGATGCTCACATCAGTGAACCACTACTCATGAATCATGGGTCAATGAGTTTGACTCAAATAAACTACACAGTTAAAGCCTGATAACAATATCAATTTGACTTGCTGTGGAAAATATATCCTACTTATCTATTGTTGTTCTCTTCACATTAGACTAAAATTTGAAAGAAAGCTTCACACCTCAAGTTCATTCTAACATAGAGTAACCACCTCTCTTCAGAGGACACAAAATTTTCACTGACCTTCTTGAAACACCAACAGATTCTGGGCATTCCTCATAGCAAAGTCACATATAGTTTTAAATTTTTACAACAACAAATCCAGGTAACACACTTGCAGATCTGAAAACAACTTTCTTATTATGACATTTATGAGACCCTCCCCAAACTGAATATAGAAAGACTTTGGGATACTCTTAATGGTAGACTTATTTCAATTCCCTAGTAGAGTCACCATTTTGTTAGCACTTTTTCATGTAGAATCACCATATAGCTATTAAGCTTGACTCTTAGATTCCCAATTACAAATTCTTACAGGGAAAAAGATAACTGTTAAGGACCAAGTCCTTCTTCACTTCGGGCTCCATAGACCCAGGAGGGTGTACCTAATACATATTAAATCTGGAGACACAACACTTTCTCACTAAACCCTTTATGCAAACATGAAAATTGGTGGATTATGACAAGGATATTCATCCTTCTTCTCTTCAAACTCAGAGGCTCAGGTAGGCTAACCTATTAGACTCACTTCTACAAGGAATCACCAACATTTGGTTATATCCTTGATACAAACATTATCTTCTCAGTCCTTTCAAACATACATGAAAAGTAAATTATCTTTTAAGTTTGATTGATGATGAAATCCCTACAAATCAAGGATAAATCGGTGCCTTATCCTAGGGCAGAGAGGTAGATAGAGAAACATACATCTACAAAAACCTTCTAAATGAAACACAAATAGAATCCAGATGAATTGCCTTACAAGTCACCCTTTCTTAAACATATTTAATCATCACATTCTGGTTGCAATCATAGCTTTCATAAATTTCCTAAAGATTTAACCCTTTCCTTGAAAGGAACTAAAGACTAAATTCACAAATACCTTATAAATGATGTCCTAAAACTACCTTGCGGATTCAAGACACAAAAGCTTCAGAATCAAAATAGGAAGACAACCAAAAATATCAAGGGAGTTCCAATGTATTCCAGTAGAAATCAATGTATCAATACATTCAAAATCTGACAAACATTCCAAGAATTACAACAATGGAGCCAACCCTCTCTATATAGTAGAATTCTCAACATCCCCTTACAATGAAAAGAAAGATTAGAGATATAGTAGAATTGAGTCAGTTGAATACTAACTAACAATTGTCCACCTTAGTACAAAATATCTTCAACATTCCTCTCATCTTCCCTGCAACTGATTCCTCAAAATGAACCACTAACTACAATCATTTCCAAATAGACCTAATTCTGATTCTGATGCTTGGATTTCAAACCCAGACTACTCTCATCCACTTCACTGAAACTGAAAATAAATGTCTCCATTAGATTCCTAATTCTCCACCATTTCCAGAAACATATAACACTTGCATATTTGGCCAAAAAATGAACTCCCGAACAATTTTTCTGTAAACAGCTCCTCATTTTAAATTTTTGAATTTTCTCTATATAGTATCAACTTTATCACCTTTTAAATCTTTTAAAGTTTGTAATTTTATATTATTTTCTCCATTTTTCCACATAGTGCACTAGGGAGCACCACTTTTCATCATGTGACTGGTTGCTCAGACTAACCACAGTTTAACTACCCTATTCGGAGAATGGGCGACCATATGTATTCTCCAAATCTCATGACATAATCTTTAACTATAGTTTAGCTCAACAATCTGGTGAATGCTCTATCTGCAATTTGCAGAATGAAATCTTGACCTTGGGTTACATCTGGTGACCCGACATTCTCGCAATCGCGAAAAGAAAATCCTTGACCACCAACTATCTGGTGACTCAGTGACTGAAGGCTCATCGAATAGTGGAAAGACTAGGGCTAGACCACCAAGATCTAGAGGCTTGACGACTGGCAGCTAGTAGACATCCATCTCCGAATCACACACTATTTCACTAACTACCAGCTTTATTGCATGAGTGCGTGACTACATGACATGTGTCCATACAGTCCTCATCACCTATCTTTTGCAAAATTTCTTTACTTTCACAAGCCCACCAACACAGAAACCAAGGCAATTGCACAATCTTGGGCAAGGATAGCCTCCTCCATTTAATCTACCTTATATGTTTGTGGTGTTGTATATAAACACCTTAAAGTACCGATCCTGCACCAATGTGGGACTAATGGTTTTTCCATTTTTAAAACTGACTTGATTGCCTATGCTAAAATTTGGGGTAGGGGCCCACTGCACACTAAGCCATCTACCAAGATGGCTCACCCAGAGCCTCTCGGTTCTTTCCTTACAATGCAATAGAGTGCCAATGTATATAAATAACTAATTTTTCTCATACCCAGTGCATGTGGGATAAAATCCCTAGTGCATTTATTTTACTTTTCCTGGCTTGTGCGTTGTTGGCATGCATTCTTCTTCCTTGTATTGACCTGGCATTTACAAATTTTCATTTTCTCTCCCTAGGAGTCTCCATCCAGCAAGGAAACCTCCATTTTCTTATTTAGTTGTTTTCCACATTGCGAATGTAGTAGCAAAACAATGCTAAATGCCATTCCTTGACATGTTTCCCTTAAATTGGTGTGTTGACTATGCTTGTTGGTAGCCTCCATTGCGTAAGCTCTTGTCTAGCTGGTAGTCCCTTTTGTTTACTATATGAGCTCCTATCACTTTGAAAACTTCATGCATCTTACACAAATTCATGTGTTTCCACTAAACAACACTCGCATCAACTGGCACCCCTCCATAACATAAGGTAGGGAATCCTTAGTTTCAATTGCATGAGGCCCTCTAACTTGCGTAGAGTAGCCTACCAAATGTAAACTCACGCTAGCCATGACATCTCCCTTGTGTGAATTTCCAAGTGAGCAACCTTAAGGTGCTAGTTCCTTCAGCTTCTTACACGGGCACCCAATGAAATTGCATAGGGCCCCTTGTATATGCATAAAACTTGGCATTTAAAAGTGCAAGAAACACTCTCATGGTTTGCAATGTGTGATTTTTGAACCTATTTACGCTACCACAATCTTTTGTGACCTGCCCATACGTTGGCACATAAAATTGTGTCTCCACCTATTAGCCTCTATGCTCGCCTCCATTCATGTGTTGCACAGTCTCCTTTGTTTTTTATGTACCACCCCTTTGACACTTGCATGAGACACTCCTCTTTAAAATGAAGCCCATTTGAAATACTTACACCTACTACATTTTATTCGCGCAAGCAAGGTAGCCACCGGCTTACACATAGCAAACAACCCCCTCTCATTTATGTGTGGGCTTCCTCCTATTTACTTTGCACAGACAGCCCCTCACATGGTACCTTCCCTATCCAATTGGTAGCTTCTCCTTCAATACTTGCATGGAGGTTTCCCTTAAGTGCGTGAGGCATCAACAAAACAATAGTCCCATGCATTTGAATGTGCCCTTTAATGTTTTGGCTGCTCACTCACATAGATCTCATTCAATTAGTGCTTGGTGTCTTCCTCCATTCATGCTACCTCCTTTACTTTGTAATGGCTATTTATGAACAGCCCCCTAAATTCACTACCCTCTTTTAATTCACTAGCATCCTTTAATGTTTTGCCCAGGGCCTCCACTCTTGTGTGTGGGGCTATCCCCCTTTTTTTATTTTTCCTTTGCACAATCACTCCACCCATAATTTGTATAAGAATTCTAAGAAGCCACAAAAACCTCCACCATTCCATTATTACTCCATAGCCTCATGTATTCTTTTTCTTAAATGCATAGTACTCCTCTAAAGATGGTGTCATTCCAACTGAATTATCCATCTCTTGAAGATCCTCCTACAAACTCAATTTCATTCAAAACTTTGATTGCATTAACAGTTATTGCTTTTGAAGCCTTGGTTGCTCCCACCTCTTGCTCATGTTAACTAGTCTCACAAGTGACTTGGGCTCTCCTTTTTTAATAAAACATTAGGAGAAACAACATAAAGCAAGTAAACAACTCCAGGTGCACTTTCACCTTCCCATTCAAAATAAACAATTTTGAAGGTGTCTTCATTCCTTTTTCTCAACTAGCACACTAAATGCTTGATCATATTTGAAAATAGAGCTAGCATTCTCCTTGGCTGCAAACTTTCCATTTTTCTTCACCATGATTTGCAACCAATGTCCAAAAATGCGTACACAAATGCACACAATGAACATCAACTGGCCTCCAGAAACTGGCCTAAAAAAATTGACACAAAGCCATCACATGAACATGCCACAGGGAGGAAACATTCATTTCTACCATGTTATTACATTCACCAGAGGAGATCATCTAGAAAGACTCAAACTAAAAGAAAATAATGATCAAATATGGCCACTTGGAAACACTTCTCGTCCGCACTGCCCAAAATCACATAAGATGACTCTGGAACTGGCTTATAAAACTAACTAGACTAAACTTTCAAGACCTGGCATCCTCAGCACTCAAACACCTTCATATAGGGAATATGAATCCATGACTAGCTTCCCCAAAAAGTTGAAATGTCGATCACAATAAATTGTCAAAGCCAGCCTATCAGATATGTTCAGAATGTAAAATAGTGAAAAACATAGAAACTAGTTTAGGAATCAGCTCTAAAAATTAGGCTAAACATGACATCAGGATTCAAAAATAGGGGTATTTGTTCTTTGTCATATAGATAATATAATTCCACAATTAGGGCTCATGATGAATAACATTGTGCATCAATCAAGCAAAGATAGGCTCTCAAAATTGCAAGCTATGAAACACATCAAAATAGTGATTTGTGCATACAGAATGACCCTGGGAAAGTATGCTAAAAGATTCATCAAGACTTCTAACTTGGCATACTTGTAGTATTTTTAGAAGAGAACATAGTGGTACAACTTGTTCAGGCTCATCAATTACGAACAATGGTACAAATAATTCTGCACATTTCACAACTTGTAAAACAACAAAAGTTGTGTTTGGAATCACATTTGCAAACTAAGCAAATGGATTCCTCATGAGCTCAAAATTGAAAAATTAGAAGTACTTGAGCCCTGGAATATGATGCAAAAGGAAATTTCTCAATAGGGTCAACTAGGTCAAAGATATGACTGGTCAAACAGGCCCTTCCATAATTCTGAACAATTACACAAGTACATGACAACAACAAACAACCAACTTTGAGGGGTTCAAAACCTAATCAAATGGATTTGAAAAGACTTGAAAATTGGAACATAGGTTATTTGATATGCATAAAAAACATCCTCAAAGTGGAAATTCATGAAACATTTCTGGACACAAGATATTCAATGGCAAATTGGGCTACTATACTCTGTTTGACACTTAGGCAGAATTGTGGAATTTGACGCTGGCTCAAAATGGGACTTCACCAAATGATAAAATAACATCATAGAATGCATGTACATACTGAATCGAGTGTGTTAAAAACCTGGAACACCTCATAGGCTTCAAAATGACAGTGGGGTACATATGCATGAAAAGCATTTAGGAGCTTCAAACTGTAAAATTTTAACATGGTACTCAAAACCCATGTTGCATTTTTTGGTCCCAACACTTATAAAAAGGATCATAAAACACTAGTAAAGATTATTATTGGGTGTCAATTCCCACTAGGTTTTTTACCTATTTGGGTTTCCCCATAACCATATTGGTGTTATGTGTTGTGTTCATGTTTCTTATTTATGTTGATGTTCATTTTAGTACTTAAGCATTCAAGTTAAGTTTAAAGAGAAAAGTAAAAAGATTAAATACAGTGAGCACTGATTCACCCCCCCCCCCCTCTCTTAGTGTTCCCATTCATAAAAATTGGTATCAAAGCTCTCCTACTTAGTAAAGAAGTTTAACCACTTGAGGAGATCATGGAAAAAGCATAAATGAAACATCTGAAAAGAAATCTTGAAGCTACTCTTGAAGACCTGGATAGATCTGATAAAGAAATTCAAGAAATGAAAGACAAAGTTAGTGATGCTCAAGTAGTCATAAAAAGGCTAAGAAAAAAATTGAAAAAATGCTCTAACAGTGATTTAGGGATAATGATAAAGAAGCTGAATGAATAAAATTCATCCCTAAAAGAACAAATTGAAGAATTGGATGATAAGCTAACCAACAGTCAAGAAGTCTATGATGAACATATCAAAGAGAACCTTCAACTGAATGAAGAATTGAGGCAAGAAAACATGGAAATCTTTGAGCTAATAAAAAAAAAAAAATCTTGGAATTTGAATTGAAAGAGGCTAAGAATCACATTAATTAACTACACACAAGAAAGGATCTAATTGAATCTCAACTGTATGGTTAGAAGCTTAAAGGAGATACCAATGACATTGGATTCAATGAAGCACAAAATCAGATTGACAACATGTGTGAAAGAATGAAAGCACTAGACGACACCACAGATGCTAAGGATATTGGAAGTTAGACTAAAGATCATGTTGAACCATCCCAGAATGAGCGCAAGCTGGTAGATCAAACTTGTTATGCATGTAACAAGCATGGACATATAGAAAAGAACTATACAAAGGTAACACCTTTCAATAGTTATTGTTATTAATGCAATAAATTTGGTCATAGAGCTATGAATTGTAAGATAAGTCATAAGAATAAGACTCAACATAATCAAAGAAATTAGAATCAGCCAAATGTAAGAAGTTCTCAGAATGTTACATGTTAGATATGTAACTATAATGGTCACTCAGCTAGATAATGTAAAATGGTAACCCATGTCAATGCACTAAGGTGTATAAGGCCTCCAGTTATTTGTCACTCATGTAACAAGGTTGGACACATCTCAAAGAAGTGTAGATCAAGGACACAAAGTCAAGAAAGCCCTAAAAAACCAATAGAATCAATACTGGATACCCAAGGAGAAGTCAAGTTTATGAAAGATTAAAAAGGTGAGAGCTTGATTTGGTCTTAGGCAAAGAAGGATCAGGTTGATGAGAATCAATTGGATGCATCAATAGTGGATGTACACTCTACATTTGGATGAATGGTCCTTAGGGTCATGGGGTGAGCTAATTTTTCTCTAGACCCCTATGCGGCCGGTATACTCACCCTCAGAGTGTGTGCCTTTGGATTTAATCTTTTGGAGAATAATAGAGGCTATGTGCAAGAGCGTTCATCCTGAATCATATCAAAACAAAAGTTGGAGATTTTTAATGAATATCTAGTTTACACAAAAAGCACTAATGGCATAATTTTTACTTTAAAGTACACATAAGCTTTTAGATCTATCATTGCATTCAAATTTTGAGCAATTGGAGAGTAGAGGAAATCTAGCATTTGTGTGTGAAGGATTGAAGATTGATTCACTAGTGTTTATAAAGTGCATTTGATCAGTTATGGAAGCCCAAATGTGTCACACTGATTCAAAAGTGTTTGAGATCATTTTGAAAGTGATATACAACTAAGTAATGGCTACTCCCATTGTATTTGATGTGGCTGAGAAGAAGATATATGTGTTTAAGAGGCATCCATTCAAGTCCACACTAGATGACCTAGAAGGTGCATTCTCCCACACTCCCATGGGTGTTTGATAAAGTCAAGGTCAGAGGATCCAATTAAGGATTATCCAAACTTGTAGCCAACACTAGTACAATGGAATTACACAACAAAAAAAAGTAGATTTGCAGGAAAATAGATGTATTATTCATCAACTAACTGACTACATGCAATGTCCTTGGCTATAAGGCCTTCTTGGTTATGGCCAATTAAAATGCAAGAAGTAGTTCTATAAGATCACATAGGATCCAACACACTTCTCCTTAGCTAGCCTAGGTCTACAAGATAAGATGACACTGGTAGGCACTCCAAGAAAGATCTGAACCTGTACTCAAACTTCCAAGCAATCTTTCTACTACCTAATCTCGCAAGCTACTAACTCTTCTTTCACAGATCCACACATCTGCTACTGCCCTAAACAACTACCCAAACATCTCTTTAAATACTAAACCCCAACCACAAGTTAGCTTTACAAACAATTAAATCCCAAAAGCCAGTCGGCTTCCAAATATACAAAAATTAACTGCTAAACATCAGTTAGCTTACAAATAACTTCACCAAGTCAGCCTCAAGATCCACATAGGATAATGTAACATGCCAGATATAGGTCCCCACACATCCAACAATCAATCCATAACTTGAGGAATGTGACCCAGCTTAAATGTACCAGTTTGCCAAGCTGAATCTCCAAGAACAACTATCAGTAAGCCAAATTACCAAGCACTAGGAAATCTACCGAACAACCATACCAACTAAGCTCTGCAAGCATTACCAAGCACCATAGACATCACCAAGCACTAGAAGTGCCAAGTCTCCTTCAATAACTGAGATCCCTTCAGTGACTGAGTCCTCCAACAACCGAGCCACTTCAGTGACTGAGAAATGGGCATGAACACCAAGACCTCATCGGTAACTGAGCATCGAGTGACCAACATCAACTGAGATCCACCAGAACTTCCAACTAAAAATCACCACCAAGATCACCACAAAGATCACCAAGCTCCATCGGTGAAGCAAAAAAAACTTCAAATGAGAAGTATCACCCAAATAACTAAGTAAAAGGTCTTTACCAAGCTCATCCACCTCCCAGACCGAGTACTAGAAAATCATAAGGAACCAAACAAGAAGGTAGGATGCCACTGCATCATACTCCTAGGGTAAAAAGAAAAGTGTGTCTCACACTTTCTCACCAAAGGGAACATCTGAAAACAACCAACTCCACTTCATCTTCACCAAAGGTTTCCACTCCATCATAGGAAAGAGAACCAATCTACAACCCAACCAATGAGTATGTTCAACATCCTGAACAAACCAAGCCATCAATCCATCACCAAGGATCAAGGAAGAATCCCATCTCAGAATCTCATCACCAGACTTATCACTGTCAACCAGCAACTCAAGTCCACAACCAACACACAAAATTTGTAACACAACACCAATGAAAAGAAATTTGGTAACACCAACATCACCGAGGTGTTCAACAACAAGCAACTATACACCAAAAACAATCTGATCAAGCACAACCAAATGCTCTGCAATTTCCATGTCAGGCACAATAGTCTGAACATAAAAACCAATCTTCTCACTAGCCTCAACAAGATTAGCAACATCGTTGGTACACATAGGTAACTCAACAACAAGCACAAGTTTCTCTACAGGTTTCATGTTAGACTCCACCAACCGATCATCAAAACCAGTTTCACATACCTCTTCAACCTCCAAACTATCATAGGAAACCTTGTTAAGATGTCTTCTCTCATGAACCAGCCTTCTAACTAGTCAAACAATTTTCCTTTGGATCAGCATACTCCAACTCTGGTAAGCTCTATAAAGCTCAACAACACTTTCTTTCACAAGGTTCTTAACTTTGTTCTCCATGTGGTTCAGTAAATCCACTTCCAATCGAGAAAACCTCTTAGAAATCACATCACCAAGGTCCAATCCTTTATGAGACATCTCCAAAGATCTTTGAAAACCTTCTACAACAAACCCTAACACTGACCACCTTGTGACACACTCCAAGTTGTATGCAAGTCAAATCGCAACTTGCCACCTTGCATTGAAAACTAGAGCATGATTTCACAAGTTCAATGTCAGGGATCTATAACTCAGATTGTGCACAATCTCTTCACCAAAAAGATCAACTTTGCAAGATCAGCCTTGCTAGGTCAACCTTCTACTCCAATAAGATCAAACTTTAGCTTTGATACTACCTAATGTAGTCAAGGTCGAAGGATCCAATTAAGCACAGTCCAAACTTGTAGCCAACACAAGCACAATGGAATTAGACAATAATAAAACTAGATTTGCAGGAAAATAGATGTATTATTCATCAACTAACTAATTACATGCAATGTACCAAGCTGTAAGGCCTTCCCAGTTATGGCCAATTACAATGCAAGAAATAGTTCTACAAGATATGCAATATCCAACACACTTCTCCTCAGCTAGCCTAGGTCTGCAAAACAACAAGACACTAGTAGGCACTCCAAGAAAGATTTGAACCTGTACTCAAACTTCCAAGAAATCTTTCTGCTACCTAAGCTCACAAGCTACTAACTCTTCTTTCACAGATCCCCACATCTGCTACTACCCTAAACAACTTCCCAAACATCTCTTTAAATACTAGACCCCAACCACAAGTTAGCTTTACAAACAATTAAATCCCAAAAGCTAGTCGGCTTCAAAATATACAAAAATTAAATACCAAACATCAGTTGGCTTACCAATAAATTCACCAATATTTAATTCACCAAGTCAGCCTTGAGATCCATAGAGGATAATGCAACATGCCAGATCTAGGTCTCCACATGTCCAATGCTCAATCCATAACTCGAGGAATGTGACCAATATTAAATGCACCAGTCAGCCAAGCCAAATCTCCAAGAACAACCATCGGTAAGCCAAATTATTGAGCACCAAGAAATCTACCGAACAACCATACCAACCAAGCTCCACAAGCATTACCAAGCACCAATGTTAAATGAGCACTAGAGACATCGTCGAGCACCAAAAGTTCCAAGTCTCCTTCAATGACCGAGCTCCCTTCAATGACCAAGTCCTCCAGCAACTGAGCCACTTCAGTGACCAAGAAACAAGCATGAACACTGAGACCTCATCGATAACCGAGCACCGAGCAACAAAACACCAAGTCACTGAGTGACCAACATCAACTAAGATCCACCATAACTTCCAACTGAGAATCACCACCATGATCACTGATCTCCATCGGTGAAGAAAAAAAAACTTCAATTGAGAACTATCACCCAAATAATCAAGTAAAAGAAGGTATTTACCAAGCTCATCCACCTCCTTGACTGAGTACCAGAAAATCATAAGGAACTGAACAAGAAGCCAAGATGACACTACATCAACGTTATGCATGTGGAAGTTATCAAGGCATACATATATTGCAAGAAGGAATGAGTAGGTTTGGATAGAATAAGAATGTACATGAAAACAATGATGAAACCTAATAAAACCTTCATGGATGACTATGCATAGTTGGAAAATCATCCTATAGTGGACTATGCTATAGCATATCTATTCTATTATTTGGAATGGATCAAGATCCTACTCAACAGGATCCATGATGATCTATTTTGGATGGGAGAAGTGCCAGTTAGGATAACAGGAGACCTAATTCATGAGATGGAAGGACTCTCAAGGATAGGTGCCATTCTTCCAGTGGGAAAGGATGTCAGGAAACTTGTAGAATAGGCTTGCAAATCAAGATGTGATAGGCAAGGAATGACAATATAGCCTATAGAGGAGAAAGACATCAAATTGATATCCATGATACTGGGATATAAGTTCTAGCACACCAGCAGAGTAAACAGTGTGTCAGCAGCCACCATTCTAGCAGCAATAAGATTGGTGAGAGAGAAAGGAGAGTTTAATATGTGTTAGATCTTGCACGCACAAATAATAGACAACATAAGAGCCATCAAGCATGACAAGACCAAGATATTTAGGTTTTGGTTCTTCAATAATCTATATGTACTTGCATATTCTTGGAAAGGTGTTTGATTTGTATCTAGACAAATCTATTCCCACTATGCAGATTAACTAAAACTGATTTCAGTAAATTGTATGACATGAAGATTTGTGATTAGAGATCATTGAGTTTTTTATTAGATATGAAAGATTATTAAATTAGTAATATGTTTTCATTGATGTCAACTAGTTTTGACAATACTTATCTTCTAAGTTACTATACCCAAACATCTATAGAAAGAAGAAGAAACGAGATGAAGAACATATATATCTACATGAGGAAGATGGATATGATAGATGAGGATAATGATTACATTGGGTAACTTATGAATGAGTCTATGACCTTATGTTATTGACTTGATTATGTTGCATTCATCTATGATGAAGGATAGAGAAAAATGAACAAAGCAATGTGGTCAATTAAAGAAGCATTTCAGTATACACCGATGTAGTGTAGTGTATATCGAGAAGAGTATAAACTGAGCTTGTGTTCACCAATGCATTTATTTGTTAACAAAGCATGAGAAAAGAACTAAATGACTAGTTTAGCTAACTAAAGTTGATGAGTTGTAAAGTGTTATGATTATGAAGTTGGAGATAATGTTTGTTATGAATATCAATGGCTAAAATAATTTGAAGAAAATCTAAGGGAATGAAATAAAACATGTTACTAACAGATCAGCCAAGGAAGGTTAAAGCAGAAAAATCAACAAAGGAGATTAAGTGGAAAAATATGATGGATGGAATTAAAATGGTTTACTTGTCTATTTAAGAGACTAGGGTTTCATTATGAAACTCATTCCGGAAGAAGGAGACTATAGAGATATCACGTGAACAAGCTTCATGCATGCCTAATTAGACTGGTTAAGGAGAACCAAACTGTAGACATTACAGAGCATCAGAAAGCTAGTACCCAGTGAAAGTAAGTTACTAAATATTGATTGAAACATAATTGATATATTGATCAAAGGATTTTAATGAGCTTAACATAGCTCTGATAATCTGCAGTTGAGGTTGTGTTGTAATCAGATCACCTACTGCTACATTTTAACCATTGTAAATAGATAAATCTCTTAACAAAGTGGACTATAAAGTCTTGTAAGGTCATTCATAGAGTGTACATTTGTTATCCTGTCAACCCCATAGTGAATGCTGGTTGGACAATAATGGTTGGTCTAAAATCCTCTAAGAAGGTCACACCTTATAGTGTGTTTGTAACCTTTAACAGGGTTGGGTCTTCACCGACCTCACTTCAGAAGAGTGAACAATTTTTGGGTTGCCGGTCTCATGTGGTTTTTCCCTTTACAAGGTTTCCAAGTTAAATCTCTTGTGTTATGTGGTGACTATGATGATTGTTTGTTGTCATAATTTACATGATACATATTGGATTTGATTGGTAATCACTATATGTTATTAACTGGTAACCGGTAAAAGCACTGACATAATACTATTTTATGTTACCCAGCTACAGAACTTTTAGTAAATTGTTTTTGGATATACATTTTGTGATTGGGACTATGGATAATTGATTCACCCCCCTCTCAATTATTCTAACAATTGGTATTAGAGCATTGGTTTCTTGGAACAAAGTTTTAAGGACTTCATCACAAAGATCTCAAAATGTATAAGAGGGAAGTGCCAAAGCTAAACAAGGATAACTTCACAATATGGAAAAGCTAAATGAAACTGCATATATCTAGAATTGGTAATTTTTCCCTTATAGTAATGGAGAATGGCTACCTTGCACCACCCACTAGTCCCTTGACCCTTGATCAACTAAGAGATAGGCATGAACATAATGTTACTATGATGGAGATTTTTGTTGCCTATACAGATGCCTAATTTGAAGATACTAAGGATTGTACTACTTCTAAGAATATGTGAGATAAACTTTCTCAAGTTTACAGTGGTGATGTGAATGTCAAAAGAGCCAGAGGTGAAAGCTTAAGGGGAATATTTGATGATATGAAAATGAAGGAAGGATAAAATATTGTGCAGCAACACAAATAGACTAAAAGAGGTAGTTCATCCTATTAGAGCATCTGATGGTGTTATTGACGAAGAGACAGTGGTAAGAAAAGTTCTCATAACCTTATTTCTAGTTTATGCAATCAAAATATCTACAATTCATGAAACTAGGTCTGCATCTGGTAACAACATTACTCTTTATAATCTAATTGGTAAGCTTACAACCTTTGAACTAAATAATTTTGATAATAGTGTTGTACCATCTATTGAATCCACTTTTATGTCTTCTCTGAAGATTGGTAAGTTTAGTAGCAGAAATAAGAATGATGATAGTGATAGAAATACTGATGATGAGCTTGATGAACTTGAAGCTCTTTCGGCAAGAAGGTTACCTAAAGGTAAAGGAAGATATAGAGGTAAATTACCTTTATCATGCATTAAATGTAAAGAGGTTGGTCATATTTCTACTAGATGTCCACACATGAAAGATGATGAGAGAAATTAAGACCGATCTAGTGAAGGAAGCTATGGGAGAAGAGGAAACAGAAGTTACCGACACTATAACAGAGACAAATGAGACAATAATGATAAAGGCAAGAAGTTGTGCTACATTACAAAAGAAGATGTCACTGATACTGATACTGATGAAGATGTGGAGGTACTATTTGTTGCAATGAAGGATGACTCAGAGGAAGATGAAAGGTATGTAGAGACAACACTTATCTCTAAGGTTAATAAAAATGATACATGGATCATAGATTGTGGTTGTAGACTTCACATGACTGGTGATGAAGAAAAAATTAATCATCTTGAAGAACACAATGGAGGATATGTGATAATGGGTAATGATGCACCTTGTATGGTTAGAGGTAAAGGATCCTTGATAATAAATGATAAAATTAGATGTGACAATGCTTATTGGGTAAAATCACTAAACTATAATTTGCTAAGTGTGGGATAGCTGAACAATTTAGGCCACCGAGTTGCTTTCAAGAGAAAGAAAGTGAAGATATTTGATGATGGAGGAAGACTTATTGGAACTAGAACACAATTGAGAGGTAATTTGTTTTATCTTAACAATGATCAGTCTTCTTATTTAATGATGAAATATGAAGATCCATGGTTGTGGCATAAAAGGTTATGTCATGTGAATTTTGATAACATGATTAAGATTGGTAAAAAGAGAAAGGTTAGAGGTCTACCTAACTTTTCAAAGCCTTATCATGTTATGTGTCATGAATGTCAGAAAGTTAAAATGACAAAATCTAGTTTAAAAAGAAAATATTATTCAACAAAGAAATTACTTGAGTTAGTGCATACCAACCTATGTGGTCCTATGAGAACTCAAAGTTACTATGGAGACATATATTTTATTCTTTTTGTTGATGTTTACACTAGATTAATGACATTCATGTTTTTGAAAGAAAAATTAGAGGCATTTAAGATGTTGAAATGGTATAAAGAAAAAGTTGTGAAAGAGACTGTTAAAGAATTTAAATGCTTAAGATCTGACCGAGGTGGTGAATTTATTTCTGATGAATTTACTAACTTTTGTAATGAGCATGGTATTAAAAGATAGGTCTCCACACTAAGGAAACCTCAACAAAATGGAATAGCTAAAAGGAGGAATAGGTCAATAGTTGACTGAGCAAGGACATTGATGTTACAAAAGAATGTTTCTTAGACATACTACAAAGAAGTAGTCAGCACAACTGTTTATGTTCTAAACTTAGTGCAACTAAAGAAGGACACTAATAAAACACCCTAAGAGTTATGGTTTGGCCACAAACCCACTGTAAGTTATTTCAAGATTTTTGGAAGTAAATGCTTTATTTTGAAAGATGAAAGAAATGGGAAGTTTGACTCAAAAGTTGATGAAGGGATATTTTTGGGATATTCCAATAAAAGTATAGCATACAAGTGTCTTGACAAAGTAACTAATAAAATGATTGAAAGTACTAATGTTCAGGTTGATGAGTTTGATGATAAGAATGTAGGGGAAAGAACAAAGGAATCAGAAGAATATGGTAGATTCACTTACATTGAACAACCAGAGTACCTACCGCCACTGCAGACAGTGACAACCGGTCAGTAGGAAAACAATACCGATGGAGAGGAAAACAATACCGATGAACAGGAAAAACCTACAAAACAAGAAAATGAAC
The DNA here is from genome assembly GCA_027943335.1 of Chamaecyparis obtusa. Taxonomy (NCBI): domain Eukaryota; kingdom Viridiplantae; phylum Streptophyta; class Pinopsida; order Cupressales; family Cupressaceae; genus Chamaecyparis; species Chamaecyparis obtusa. The sequence continues at coordinate 77,290 of BSBK01013343.1, forward strand.
CTGCACAGGATGAAAAAGAGAGAAGAGATCAGATAGTGGGAAGATTTTTTAGAAGACATTATCCTAAGACACAAATCATTGGAGACAGACAAGCTAGCATGCAAACAAGAAGTAAAGCAAGAAAAGGTACATGTCTAGTTTGCGAATATGAACCAAATAATGTAAAAGTTGCATTAGAAAATGATGAATGGGTTAATGCAATGAAAGAGGATATAGAATAGATAGAGAAGAATAAAACCTAGAGTTTAGTACCTAGACCTAAGGACAATAATGTTATCGGTACTAAGTGGATATTTAGAAACAAGCTTAATGAGAATGGAGAGGTAACAAGGAACAAAGCTAGGTTAGTATGCAAGGGATATGCATAGGAGGAAGGAATAGATTATGGTGAGACTTTTGCACCTGTCCCTAGATTAGAAGGAGTTAGAATGTTACTTGCATATGTTGCACACAAAAAGTTCAAAGTTTACTAAATGGATGTTAAATCTTCTTTTCTGAATGGAATACTTGAAGAAGTCTACATAGAACAACCTGAAGGGTTCATTGATCTAGAAAAAAAAGATATGGTATGTAGATTACATATCGAGAGCCTAGTATGAGATGTTGCATAACTATTTGTTGAGTATTGGATTTGTTAGAACTAGTGAGAACAGTAATCTGTACATGAAAGGAAATTTTGAGGATACTATCTTGATTGCTGAGATATTTGTGGATGCCATAATATTTGGAGGACAATATCACATATGTAAGTCATTTTCTGATAAATGAAAAGTGAATTTGAAATGTCTATGTTTGGAGAGATTAAGTTCTTTCTAGGCTTACAAGTGATTCATCAAAATGATGGTATATTCATCACACAATCTAGATATATAAAGGAAGTATTGAAGACATTTGGCATGGAAGATGCTAAACCTATGGGAACATCGATGGATACTCGATGTAAACTAACTAAAGAAGATGGAACTACTCAGGTAAACCAGACACTGTACCGATCCATGATTGGTAAGTTAATGTATGTAGTTCACAATAGATCTGATATAGCACATGTTGTTGGAATATTTGCTAGATTTTTTGCAAATAATAGAGAGTCACACATGGTTGCTACAAAGATAATCTTAAGATACTTAAAGAAAACTAAAGATTATGGACTATGGTAGCCTAAGAAAGGCAAGTTTGAACTTAAGGTATACACCGATGCTGATTGGGATGGAAATGTGGATGATACAAAAAGTACCACTCAAGGATCATTCTTCTTTGGTGAAAGACTTGTTACATGGACAAGTAAGAAATAGTCTTGCATTTCCCAGTCTACAGCTGAAGCAGAGTATGTTGCTGTTACTACTAACTATTCAAATATTTCTTATATCAAACAAGTGTTAGAAGGTATGAATAACATAATCACTAAGTTGGTGATTATATATTGTGACAACAGTAGTGCAATTAATATTTCAAAGAATCAAGTGATGCACTCTAAAATAAAGCACATATCTATTATTTAAGGGAACAAGTATAAGAGAAGCAAGTGAAGCTAGAAATTGTAACATCAAAAGAACCACTTGCTGATATTTTCACAAAGCCTCTACCGAAGGATACATATGAATACTTAAGGACTAGACTTGGGGTCCATCCCCTATGTATTGGTCACTAAGGTGATCTAGAGGTTGCATCATGCCTAATATTATCAGAAGACCATACATGTTGATGCAACAAAGTTCACACTTTGGACTTCTGTCTAAGGTTGTGAAAGGTTGAAGAATTAGAACAAATTTGCATAATAGTATACTGAGATACAGAGAATGCACCAGACAAAAGAGAGTTACATGGCTACTACAGAGTTGTATGTTTTTATTTCTCTTTGGCATTGTTGTCAAAGGGAGAGAGATCTCAATATGAAGCCAAAGCCAAAGGGAGAGAGATACAGAAAAGGGAGAGCATTGAAGATCAGTTACTGAGAATGGAAGAAAACTTGCGAGCTGAAAAGATCATATCTACAAAAGTTAGTCTCCACTTGCAAATGCTTTTATGTAACATAGTGATTAAACATATTAAGCTAGGGAGAGCTTGTACCGAGTTACAACATTTTTTGACAGATTTGTAGAATACATGTTTGGTATGTGTATGACATATTTCATATTTCTTGTGTTGCCATCAATGCCAAAGGGAGAGATTGATGAAATACAACTGATTTAAGTAAATTGTATGACTTGAAGATCTATGATTAGAGATAATTGAGTTGTTGATTAGATATGTAAGATTATTAAATCAGTAATATGTTGTATTGATGTCAACTAGTTTTGACAATACTTATCTTGTAAGTTACTATACCCAAACATCTATAGAAAGAAGAAGAAAAGAGATGAAGAATAGATATATCTACATGAGGAAGATGGATATGAAAGATGAGGGTAAGGAATACATTGGGTAACTTATGAATGAGTCTATGACCTTATGTTATTGACTTGATTATGTTGCATTCGTCTATGATGAAGGATAGAGAAAAATGCACAAAGCAAAGTGGTCAGTTAAAGAAGCATTTTAGTATACAAAGATGCATTATAGTGTATATTGAGTATAGTATAAATCAAGCTTGTTTTCACCAATGCATTTCTTTGTTAACCGAGTAGGAGAAAAGAACTAAATGACTAGTTTAGATGACAAAAGTTGATGATTTGTAAAGTGTTATGGTTACAAAGTTGGAGATAATGTTTTTTATGAAGATCAATGACTAACATAATTTGAAGAAAATCTAAGGGATTGAAATAAAACGTGTTACTGACACATTAGTTGAGGAAGGTTAAAGCGGAAAAATCTGATGGATGGAATTAAAATGGTTTAGTTGTCTATTTAAGAGACTACAATTTCATGATGAAAGTCATGCCAAAAGAAGGATACTGCAGAGATATTGTGTGAACAAGATTCATGCATGCCTGATCAAACTAGTTAAGGAGAACCAAACTATAGAGATTACTGTGCATCAGAAAGCTATTACCGAACAATAGTAAGTTACTAAATATTGATTGAAACATAATTGATATATTTATCAAAGGATTTGAATGAGCTTAACATAGATCTGATAATCTGCAATTGAATTTTCATTGTAATCAGATCACCTATTGTTACATTTTAACCATTGTAAATAGATAAATCTCTAAACAGAGTGGACTAGAAAGTCTTATAATGTCATTCATTGAGTGTACATTTGTTATCCTCTCAACCCCATAGTGAATGCTGGTTGGATGATAAGGATTGGTCTAAAATATTCTTACAAGGTCACACCTCATAATTTGTTTGCAACCTTTAATAGGGTTGGGTCTTCACCAACCTCACTTGAGAAGAGTGAACAATTTTTGGGTTGCCCATTCGAGGTGGTTTTTCCCTTTATAGGGTTTCCATGTTAAATATGTTGTGTTATGTGTTGACTGTGATAATTGTTTTTTGTCATACTTTACATGTTGCATATTGGATTTGATTGGTAATCAGTAAAAGCACAGACAAAATACTCTTTTATGTTACCGAGCTACATAAGTTTTAGTAAATTGTTTTTGGATATACATTTTGTGATTGGAACCATGGATAACTGATTCGCCCCCCTCTCAGTTATTCTAACATATTCCATAGATATCCTTTAAGGTATCCACATAAAGTACCCTTAAGGATTACATGATAGTTGAATTAAAGACATTTAGGGCCAAAATGTAGATGAAATATAGAATTCTAGATAGTATTGTTGAGAAATATAAGGACACAATTTGTTTCAATGTAGAGAGTGATACAACATGCATGGAGGCTGTTGAACCAAGAACAAAATGGATTCATCCATTGGGGTATGAAGTTGAAGAGCCTATTTTAGGAATGAATTCTAAATCTATCCTATGGGAGTATTAGAAGCCATTCTATAGTAGTTGTTGTTGCATTCATGACTGTGATTGTCGTTGATGTCAACATAGTGATCTACTAGGGATTAGTAGAGGAGCAGACAATGTTTGGATTAGCGCACGTGAGATATTTTAGATCAAGCTATGTGATGTTGAGGATTTACTTTGTGATATTTTTTATTTTCATGGTTAAGAGCATAGACAGTAATTCTTTTATTCATGGAAGTTATGAGCATTTTGGTGGAAGCAGTATTCAGGCAGTGTTCTTGAGTAGCGGTTTGTGGAAATCAGATGATATCTCCTAATCATGATGGAATCTAGTTTTGTGAAGTTAGAGAGAATTTTAAGACATGTTGATAGTGACATGGTTGATAGCACAAACTTCGAGGTCACACGAGTGAAGAATTATTCTAATTGGAAGTTGATAGTTTTTTGTAATTTTGATGTAATGTGTGGAAAGTTTTATTTTGTAATTTGGATGCTGAATCATTTGTAATTAGTTGAGTGTGGTATAAAGGAAAGAATTTTTTTCCTTTTTTTGATAGATGTGGAACTAATTTAATGAAGTGAATGAAGTTGTGAAAGAAAATTTGTGAAAAAAGATATGCGAGGTATAGAGATCTAGAATTGAGATCTAGTGTAGCAATGAGTGCAGTTTGGCACAGTCAGAGAAGAGGTAACATATTGTTGAGATCAGTAATGATTTGATATTATTATGTTGAATAATATAGAGATCAATTGGATAGTGTGTTCAATGATCTTTCCATTGAATTTGTTTGGGCAGTGGGTCCTTCTATCTTTGATAACTCCTAACAGAGTTAGAATCTTTTAGCAGGGATTCAAAATCTCCTAATAGGGATTCATATGTACTAAATGTATTTCATAAGACTAGTAACAGATTCCATCCTTTCACAAAGAATATTCGTATTAGTGCATCTTTTTTGGGCATCATTCCCACCAAGGTTTACTCTTTGATCAAGAGGTTCCCTAGTCAACATATCTTATGTCATTGTGTTATTGTGTATGAATATCTTCCTATGGTTGTTGGTTATATTGCTTACATGGTTAAAATCTATTGAAGTTGATAAAATTTATAATTATATGATAACTAATTCACCCCCCCCCCTCTCTCAGTTATCTTTGTGGAATTTCCTTTCTAACAATTGGTATCAATGTAGCAGGTCCTTGAAAGAAAAGTTTAATAGCTTAAGGAGATCCATGGTGAATTTCAAGAAAGAAAGTCCTAAGTTTGATGGAGTGAATTTTGATAGCTGGAAAGAAAAGATGAAGACACATTTACTATGTTAAGGACTAGGTTATTGGTTGATAATGAAGAATGAGAAGACTATCATTGAAGAAGACAATATTAAAACATGTATTAATAATGAGAGAGATCTATTCATGTGTAACCTACTTGCTAGGGAAGCACTTTTGTCAGGGCTTCCAGAGAATGAGTACAGTTAGGTAAAACATTTAAAAACATCTCATGAAATTTGGAAAGCTTTGCACTCTACTTTTGAAAGTGGTGAACATGCAAAGAAGGTTAGATTGCATAATTGGATATTGTATTTGAAGATATAAGAATGATGGAAGTTGAATCTGTTAGAATCTATATTGGTAGAATGTTAGAAATTTGTTATAGGTATAAAATCTTGTGGAGGAACAAAGATAGATAATGAAGTGATATGGAAAATTATGAGGACATTGACTCTCACATTTAAGTAGAAAACATAGATGATTGAACAAGTTATACCTTGTACTTCAAACTTTACAAGAGAGACTCTTCTTGGAAGATTGGAAGAAACAGAGATGAACCCGAGGTTATCAAGAGACTTTCCTAGAATAGAGATAGAATTCATTGCTCTTAGTATTCACCCTACTTTGTCAAGAAGCATTAGTGTGAGCGGAGATTATGCTGGCAGTAGAAAATCTAGAAATGAAGAAGATAGGAAGATTGAAGAAGGTATTGCATTGCTTGTGAAGAGAGAACCAGACGGTAAGAAAAAATTTAAATGTTGGACTTGTCAAGAATTTGGTCATTTTGCATCTAAGTGTCCTAAGACAGTCAAGAAGTATAGAAAGAATTTCAATCCTAGAAGATCTAAAGAATGTTACTATGGAAATGATGAAGAAATTGAAGCTAGTTTTGAAAAACCTTTGAGTGAAAGTGATACAAAGAACAATGATGATATAGGATTTGTAGCAATTAAGGAAGAAAACCCTAAAATTGAAGTTAAGGAAGAAAAGGCTTTAGTTTCTCAAGTAGAAGAGAAAGATGATTGGATTATAGATAGTGGCTATTCATATCATATGAATAGAGACATGAGAAAGATCATAAAGTTTAACAATTATGATGGAGGAGTTGTTAGAGTTGGAAATAATGCACCTTGTTTGATTAAAGGTATACGATCTATTACTCTTGATGGAAAGACTAATACTGATGATGCTTACTTTGTGGATGGTTTGAAACATAATATTTTGAGTGTTGGATAGTTAGTTGATAAGGGATATCAAGTTTGGTTTACTGAGAAAACTTGTGTGATAAAAGATAAAGATGGAAATTTGATTGACACTGGATCTAGAACAAGAGGTAATGTATTTCAGTTGAATCCTACTGAGATGAAATGTTTGATTACTAAGATTGATGATAGTTGGTTATGGAATAGAAGATTTTATCATATAAATCTTGGTAACATTTTGAAAGTGAGTACTACACTTGTAGTAAGAGATTTTCCTAGAATTATGAAGCCTACTAACATGATTTGCAAGGAATGTGTGATGGTTAGATAGAAGAGAAGTTCATTTCCTTTTAAGAAGTTTACATCTGTAGAGAAGTTGGAGATTGTTCATATAGACTTGAGTGGTCCTGCGAGGACTAGAGGATTCTATGGAGAAAGGTATTTTATGATTCTTGTTGATGATTTTACAAGAATGATGTGGATTGCATTTCTTAAAGAAAAGTCTGAAGCATTTGATAAGTTTAAGATCATAAAGAATAAAGTTGAGAATGAATCTGGAATGAAAATTAAATGTTTGAGATCAAGTATAGGTGGATAATTTACTTCTAGAGAGTTTAACACTTTTTGTGAAGTGAATGGTATTAAGAGACAGTTTTTAGCCCCTAGAACACCTGAACAAAATGGTATTGCAGAAAGGAGGAACATATCAGTAACTAAAGCAGTGAGAGCTATGTTATTTGAGAATAACTTGGTGAAGATATTCTGGAGAGAAGCAGTGAACATAGAAGTGCATACAATGAGTAGAGTACAAGTTAGAACAGACACAGACAAGACACTCAATGAATTATGGTTTGGACATGCATCCTTAGTTAAGTATTTTAGAATTTTTGGAAGCAAATGTTATATAAAGAGAGATGATGATATTGGAAAGTTTGATCCTAGAAGTGATGAAGGTATATTTCTTGGATATTCTTTGAAAATTAAAGCTTATAGATGTTATAATAAGTGTTATACACTAAGTTTTGCACCCTTGTTTCAAGCTCCCGTAGTCTTGATAACCTAGTATAACATGGGAATCATCTCCAAGTTGTGGGACCTATGCTAACTAAGATGAGACCTCTAGGTTCTAGGCTGGTTCCTCTTGGATAATCACCCTAATTTGCTTCTGGAAATGAAAGTAAAACTTTTGAGGGAAAGGGGGAGAAGGAATGCTTGAAAGGGAAATAACTTGAAAGCAAACTACCTACTAGGTGATGCACTGAAATTAGGGTTTGGATCTTAGTATAGAGGAATGGAATCAATGAAAGGCTTACGTCTAGTAGGTCACAACTTACTGAATAGGCTTGCATAAGTGTTTCATAGGAGGGCCTAAAAATAAGACACAACTTATGACCTACAAGTAGACATTCACATCTGCAACTCGGTGTAGGATTGAGACAAGACTGTTAGGGGGATGAAGTATACCCAAAAAAGCATCTAAATCAGATCAAACAAAATAACATACATAATTAAAGAAAGTAAGAGGGATCAGGAACCCTAAATTGTCATTGAAAACATACATATACTTTGATTCAATAAGAGAAGACTCAGACAAGGAAGCATAGGGACATGAAGAACTATCATAAAATACCTCTGCAATGTTTGAATTATCAATGGAAGATTTACAACTATATAAGCTAGAGGGTAGAGAAGATGCCACAGATAACTCTCAAGAAAGGTGAATTTCTCTTTTACAATTGTCCAACTCTGAGCTCAAAGGCTCTAAAAATACAATATATACATCCTTCCTTGCACGTAGGCAAAGGTCAAAATCTAACTAGGGTTAGGGAATTTTGCATTAGAATAATGAGAAACCCTAGTTTAGTCAAGTCTGATCATAAATATATCTCTGTAAAAACAAATCTGGTCAGATATTCTTGAGTGCCATGAATGCACAAAGTCTTGCCATGAATGCACAAATTTTTACTCTCAAAAAATGAGAAATGACCAAATACGACTACCCAGAGCCTTGTCATCATCTTGTCACAACTGACCATTAGATCGAAACCTAGCAAAAACCCTGTAGAGACACATTGAAAATTTTAATATTAATGGCTAACCGGGTGGTGCCACAGTTTTCTTCTATTGATGGTCATCATTTAAATCTCAATCTCCTTTTAAAACATGACCGTTGGATCTGCTTATTTACCTAGGAACCATTCGTCTACAAAATTAACCCCAAGTCTACCTCAAGTTACCTTTTCCCTTCAGTCACAGAGTCATTTAAATCTTTAGTTGACCCTGGTTAAGTCTAGCGAACATAGAAAAGTTCCTTAGTCACTGATTCATGGAATACCCTTAACCCTGGGCCTAGAACTACCACCTATCATTCTTTTATTCTCCCTTGATTTCCCTATAGGCATACACCTCAGTGAGATCTAACATGGTCCCACTGTAGCTTAGATCCCAATCTAATGGTGGGTGCATGATCTTATATGTTAGAAAGATCCCTTGTACCTTTACACCAGCCATAGATCTTTATTAGACCGGGACCCCTCTGACAAATAGACCCATTGAAAATCCAGTCATCACCACGTGGACAAATCAAATGTTGCACACATCAGCCTATCTGACAATGCGGACCCGCGGCCTGCAGAAAGAGCATCGGACAGTTGTCACAAGATCGCAAGGGCTTGGAAGATCCCTTGAGATCAAGAGACAATCGTAGATCTTCAATCTACTATCATCCCTATAGATACTCTAACATGGTCCTACCAAAAATCCCAGCTGTCATCTGACCAACCAATGAAGAATGAGCACATCAGAAACTAAGGACCCACCTGACAGAGCTTAGAGATAAAGCAAGATCAACAGTCATCACATGATCACATGTGTCAAAAAAAATCCTTACGAACATGTGACAGCTATGGATCTTCTATAGATGTTAGATCCTTTGAAACACTAGAAACTTGGTACAACTGACACATTACCAAATCATTACCAGGTGGACCAATCAGACGCAAGCACAACAGCAAATGAGGAGCCACCCAAGATGGCTCTAATAGAAGAATGAAATTGACGGTCGACGCATAATCTCATGGAATATTCTAGTCCCTTGCAATCATGTGACAACTATTGGATGGAAAGGAAAGGGAGCCTGCTGGGCCCCTGCTGACTTGTCTCCACATCACTTCCAATCAAACACCGCCAAATCAGATGAGGTGGCACCGGTCCCACTGACAAGATACTGCACTAGAGGAAAAGGAAGATCGAGGATCATCACAAGATATCATGGAATCTTTCGAGGCCATTAGATAATATGATGACCGTAGATCTAGAATCTTGATTTGGCCGCTAACCTAAGACTGCCAACCAAAATGGTAACTGCTCACCAAATCGCAAAGTGTTAAGGGGTTAACCACCAAGAATCAGAGATTTGGCGATGGAAGGATTTTAAAATGCACATGCGAAATGGAGGGACTTAAGTGGTCGATAAAGGTAATGTAGAAACATAATAGGCCAGAAGGATTTTTAGGGTTTTAAGGGTCTAACAGCTAGTTTTATGAATTTTTACCTCCAGACCAGAGAGTTTAAAGGATTGCAGAGGTCAGAGGGTTTGCAATGAAGCCATGAAATTTTTTAGAGTGCTTGGGAGAATAAAAATAGAGACTTGGGGATGGATTTTAGCCAATTTTGCATCCACATGAAAATTAGGGTAACAATAAGAGAACTAAGACTATTGTTGAGAGTGCAAACGTTAAAGTTGATGAAAAGTTCAAAATTTAGGAAAGAATGCTTGATTATGAATTAGATGAAGGAATGCATCCCAGAATTAACACTAAAACTATTGAATTATTCTGACACTGACAGTGACTTGTTGAATGAAAGCCATAGTGAGATCATTGAAGAACTGACACCTAAAGCAAGATCTGAGATAGTGAAACCTAACAAGAATTTATCATGGAATCATCCTATTGAGTAGATTATTGGAAGCATAGCGAGAAGAGTTCAGACTTGGAATAAGGTACAAGAACACTTAGGTTTGATTTCTCAAATTGAGCGTAAATCTACTAGTGAACTGTTAGTCCTAGTTTGACTCTGGTCCTTTAATACTTTGATTATGGCTTCATGTTAATAACCTTGTCTTCTTATCAATATTTACTTTGCTCAATATGCGTCAAACCCGGTCATCATTTTTGAAATCTTATTTGTGTCTTGAGTTGCATGGAATTTTGCAAGCTTTTTTTTTCTTGAACACTCTTCAACACCTTTGAACAACCTTGAATGGTGTTCACACTCATTCAAAGATGTTCATGTAATCTTCATCTTGTGAGAAAGCATGATAGGCTGAGAAGTAAAGAAATCCACTTGCCACTGAGAATAAAGAGATTGTAACACATCAGATATTGACTTTTGATATTCCCTGACATGCAAAACTATTAATTAAGCTTATTCAGTCCATCAAATTTGAACAGGTTTGAATGTATTTGAACGACATTGAACACATAAGAACTTTTTTCTTTCCTATTCGAGAGGAATCTAAGAGAATAATTAAAGAAGGGAAGACATACCGACAACTAAATAGTGCACCTTGCAAAGGCAGATGACATTTAATGCTAATAATGGTGAGAATTTTTTAAGTACACCCTAGAAATATGGAATAATCATTATCCTTAATGACCTCAAGATTTGTTAAATGGTAATTATGTATTGCATGTACAAAATGTCAAATCAAATCTGCGCAACATTCTTCATGAAAGATTTACAATTAATTCATGTCCTCTCACAATTCTATTTAAGTTATATCCTTTCATTTTTCAAATGCTTAAGTGTTTTAAGAAGGTCGTGCACGGAGGTAAAATTTGGGAGCTCTTGTGATCAAAATCTTCTGCAAAAATGAGGTGAGTTTGGTTGTTACTCCTGTGACATTTTCAAAATTCAATAGTTTGCAGGGTGAATAAAGGATTAATTTCTACAGTATGAGGTCAATTTTTCATATGTTTAGGAATACTACAAGTTTAGTATGTGATGGCCCTCTAGTATCAGACACTGACCTAGAAGACTATGATATTGAGGACTTGCCTTCCCATCTTTTGAATTCTTTAGAGGGTACCCTAGCACTAGAAATTCTACATAGTGGTTTGTGTTCTGCAGTGACTTTTCCTACTGCTGTTGTGTGTCCAAAACTGATTCTTGAATGCATACAAAGTTATGACATAGGAACTAAGTCAATAAAAAGGAAGGATGGTAGCATCCTCATGCCATTTAATAGGGAAACAGTGACACAATCACTGCAAATCCTAGAAAAGGCATCCTTTTCTTTTTCTCATGCCCAATCCATTGTAAAGTTTAATGGAAATAAAGATGCAGGTCGTACTTCCATAGCCAAGAGTTGGTTGCTAAACCCGCAAAGAGGGGGTTCTTTTTTGCCTAAGAAATTTAATAGAACACATGTCCACCCTTACACTATTGACTTGATGATGATGCTGCATAGAGTAAGAGGGTCTTAGGTTGCCTATCTCTTTTCTGACTAGATGTATTTTTATATTCAAATCATCCTAGAAGGAATGCAACTCCTAGATTGGGCTAAGTTAATTGCCAGTTCCTTGAGAGAAAAACTCAACACCTCTAAACTGACTAGTAGTGGTTTCTTCATGTCTTCTTACCTCATGTATTGTTTGGCCTTTAGTAGGAAATGGCATAGATTGCCAGATGAAGCCTAGGTTGAAAATATGTGTGTATATGAATATTATCTAGTTTTATGGAATGATAAGGTTGTTGAAAATTACAGGTGGGTGCATGACACATTCATGGGTAAACTGTGTTTTGAACTGGCTGGTGTTCTTGATAAGAGGATTAGTTTGAAATCCCAAGGACTGGTAAATAAGTATGGGAGCTATTATATTCACTTTCCTAGATTTTCCTATTTCAGGGTTGGGGGTTTTGAGGATTCACCTCCAAGGTTACCTAAGTATGCATTTGATTGTTTTATCCTAGTTGAGGTTTGCCGATAGCTTGCTACAGTTTTGAAAAGATTTCTTCCTGAAGAGGAGTGGGATAAAGCTTTTCCTATAACACTAGGTAGATTTTCATGTAAAACTATGGCATATGCTATCAGTATTGGAAGTGACATTCATCATTTTGACTTCATGTACTATATTGAGAGAGTGGGGCTTGATAGTAAGAATTATGCCAGTGGTAGTCTAGGACTTATATAACAAATGTTTCCTGTACCCCACCTAGAAGATTTCTGGGAAGATTGTTGTGATGAATCACAAGTAGAGGAAAGAGCACACAATAGATTGTGTGTATCCTAAATTCAATCAATGAGACTTTAGATTAACATAGATGGCATAACTAATGATGGATCAAATTTGATTGAGCCTAGCTAAAAGAACTAGTTGAGAAAAGTGATCCTATTATAGAATGGTCCAAGGATGAAGAGGATAATATTGAAAAAAGAACCTTATGTGTTATCCAATTAACTAATGAGTGGCTACAAAAAATAATAAAGTAGAAAGAACCTAGAGTAGAAAAGGAAGAATTTATATGTGCTTCTTTACATTCCCCTATTTCTGTTTCTAATTCATCCACCCAAATTGAAAATGCAGGATCTACTGAGAAATCATAGGCTAGAAACATGACAAAGAAAACTGTAGATGATCTTCACTCAGTTGTACCTCCATAGAAAATTAAAAATTCCAAGACTAGGTTGAAGGCTAAGAAAAGTATGGCTCAAGAGGATGTACTAACAATCAATCTGGATGAAGACAAGATAGAAGATATGAGTTTCCACATATCTAAAAATGTGTAGGTGGATAAAGATATTTTTTACTTAGATGATGCTACATTGGAAGAAATTTCTACACTAGCAAAGACACCTGAGCAACCCACTGGTTCTAGAGTTACATCCCCATGGCTAGTTTCTACGGTGAGCAAAAAATGCAATCTGGTAAATGTTAAAGACATAGTTAGCAAGTATGTCTAGAAGAATCCAAAAAATAAGAAGGTAAAAAGCACAACCCAAATGTTCACAGATGTGAAAACTGGAAAATGGACTATAGAAGTGGTGACCTACAGACCTAAGAAGGGAGAACAAGAAGTCAAGGCAGAGGATTTTGAGGTCACCATGGTGGAATTGGGTACCATGGATTGCACTAGCAAGAATAATTTGTTTAAGGAGACAATGCAACATATGTTTTATTTATCATGGCAAGATGGCAAAGAGAAGAGAGAACTAAAGTAGACAATTTTAACATTGTCACAGTTTATCAATGCTTACTACAGCTTTGATGCCACACCTTTAGTCCAGTCCCCTCAAATTTTTGACCCAGATTCTTCTGAAAGTAGAACTTTCTTGAATCAAGTTCAGAGAGGTTGAGCCCTGGTAACTTCAATAGATGAGTGGATCAGTGAAATTGTTAACAGTGGTCTTAGGTACCTCAAAGATTCTTAGGAAGTGTTGCATGATACAAAAGCCTTCATAGGTGAGTTACAAATATAGAGGCAGGTATGGGAGAGAGAGGATGAGAAGTGGTTTGCTACCATGTCTAAGTTCTTGGAGATATACAAATATGGGTATGTGAAGTTCTATACAGATAAATCTTTGAGGTCACATGATGAATCCACCTTCTTTGTTCTTAGAAAGAATGTTAGTTGGCATCTCAACACCATCAGGAGCACTATTGTTGAGAACAAAGATAGTGAAAATGAAATTAGGCAATTGTAGAAAATAATGATGACTGAACTAAAGGTGATCAATTTTTCTCATACATACATAGTCAATCATGGAGATCTGTATCAGAAAATACTCCTTGTAGTGTTTGAGAATACCATGAAGAAGCCTAAAGAAAAGGCCAACCCTAAGCCTTCAGATTTTACACAGGTGGCCAGGATTAAATTAATGTTGTATATCTATGTGGATCAATTCCCTTCAAAAATCAAGAAAGTCAAGAAAAAAAGGTGAACTAAGGAAGCGTTGATGATAAGGATAGTGAACATGAAGGTTCCTCATATGCAGCTTGTGAAGGAATTGATTCAGACACACAAGCAGTTGGAGGTGACACAATGTATCGTAGCTGAAGGAGAGAATCTCGTGGGAGATGAGCATACTATTGACAAGGAAGCTAATCTTGAAATTTAGTTATGTTTTAACTATTTGGAAACTCTAAAGGACATGTGTCATCATTTACTTTGGCTACTCATAAAACTATTCTAACTGAGAGGTCAGGTTTTTCAGGAGACCTCTCAACTTTACAAAAACTAGAAGTAGTTTAGTTGAGTAGTAGAAAGGGTTAGGAATTTTTGGAAGGAAATTAGTATTTTTTTAAAAAAGTTTATTTTAGTGAAAAACACGTTCTCAATGTATGAAGTTTGTTGTTAAAAAACTTATAGATATTTTTCATCTTTTTTGCCTTTGCTGCAACAACAGTTAATATATCAATCATACTTTGTTTCAGCTCTGTGTAATTTGAAGTGAGTGAATATATATCATGTGGTGATGTTTTTATTCATTCTGTGTTCTTGCAATAGATCTTTGTTAGTATCTTGAGGATATCAGTGATCATAGCCTGATACATATTTCTTTGATTCATTCTTTGTTATACTATCTTAGAGAGGTATAGAAGGTAGAAAACTATGATTTTCTATTTTCATATATCTTATTTTGCTTTTTGAAAAAGTTGTGAAAAGTGCTAGTTGTCTGAAGAATGATATAGCAACCTTCTAAGATTTTAGGTTAAATGTTAAATCAAGAAATCTGGTTGGATAAGTTCATTGAAAATCTATTTAGGAAGGTGTACCTAGATTAAAATTCAGAGGGAAGTGACTCATATTCAGCACTTACCCAACTATTAGTAGGATTTTGTCTTTGAAAGGGTAATAGAGTAATAATTGTTACCCAATTTTTTTGTTCCATTCAATTTTGGTTATAGGTTGTATTCCATCTTTGGTCTCCATTTTAACCCTGCTAAGCACCTCAAAAAATTTCATGGCCTTCTGCATTTCTTCTAGCCTCTGCAACCATCCAAACTCCCTGTTCTACAAGTTTAATTTTTAAAAAGTGACCATTGGTGCCTTAAACCCTAAAACCCTTTGGCCCTTTCTATTTTGTCGTTACCTTTTTTTCGGCCACTTAGATCTCTATATTTCCACATGCTCTTTATTTTCTATGTGTTCACAAGATCTTCCAGTCGGGAAACATTTTTCCTTTTCATTCAGTGACTAGGTGACTGTGTTCACAAGTTCTTAGATTCCCCAAAGTTAAGCCCTTAACACCTAGCGACTTGGCGAGCGGTTACAATTTTTTTGGCAGTCTCATTTCTTGGTAGTTAAAGTTTAGGCATAATCAATGATTGTCACTATACCATTGAGGAGATGTGCTTGAAGGTTAACATCATGATGTAATGACGACCATTGATCTTCATCATAATGCAGTGCTTCTGTGTTAGTGGGTCCACTACCACATATTCCAAGGTGTACACTTCTAATTGGTCAAAGGCTTGTGACGTGGAGCCATGTCAGAGTGGGCCTAGTGTGTTGTCTTTCTTGAAGATCTATGGTTGTTGTATGATCACATCGAATATTCTTGGCCCATGTGATCATACACCAACCATTGATCTTGCTTTATCTTTAGGCTTTGTTGGGTGGGTCCTCTTATTATGACGTGCTCGCATTTCATTGGCCGGCTGGAATGTGATGTGGAAGTTTGTCAGTGGGCCCAAGGTCTTTGGCTTTTGAGGCAAGTTATGATTTGAGAATGATTAGAGATTGTCATTATACTATTGAAGTAATATGCATGATGTTTAGTATCATGGTATAACGACAACCATCTGATGAAGATCTCAATGGGTCATGGGTCTGATGTGCCACATAGTCTAAGGTGTTCATTTTTATTGGCTTCCGATCGGTGATGTGGCATTTGACTTTTCAGAAGGAGCTTGAAACTATTACAAAGATAATCTAGGTCATTCATCTACTGGGAAAGATTGATATCGATGACCATGTTTTAAATTGGATCAGCGAGCCATTGTTTTAAAATTTAAATATTTTTCTTGCTAGTTTCTTGCTGTTGGTCGAATGTGGCTGCAAGTAGCTCATAAATTATGTCTTCAGGACAGTTGTAGTTGGGAGGATGATGAAGAATAATTTTTGGCCATCACGTATGATTTATTAGGGTACCATGTCGGTGTTCTTGCACCGAAGAAGCATTTAAAGGTTGGCACCACCTATGGCCTTCTGTACTTCAAAATACAAATATCTGTAAGGATCAAATTTTAGCATTCATGATAGACTCAATTCAGCAGGGATAGGGTCATGGTTTTGGCATGAGGTTTTCAACTTGCAGAGGTGGACATGCAAAATATCTGATCGGCCATGATACTCTCAAAGATACATTTATGATCAGAATTGACAGGGTTAGGATTTGATTGTTATATGACAATTTATGTAAACCCTAATTAGGTTTTGGCTCCTACCTTTCTATAAAAGGAGAGGTATATATTGTTTTTTGGAGCTTTTAGAGCTCAGAGTTTACATTTTGAAAAGGAGAGATTTTCTTTCTAAGGAGTTATCTGACAAATTTATTCTACCCTCTAGCTTCTACTTCTTGTAATGTTTCATTGATGTTCAGATATTGCAAAGGTACTTTGTGACATTATTTATGTCCCTATACCTTCTTGTCTAAATTTTCTCTTATTGAGTTCAGTATATGTATGTATTTAGTGATATCTTAGGGTTCTTGATCCCTCTTTCTTTCTGCAATTCATGTGTATTCTTGTGGGTGATTTGATTTGAATGATCTTGTGGGTATACTTCAACCCCCTGACAATCTGTCTCATTCCTATACCTATTTGTAGAAGTGAATGTTTATTTCCAGGTCATAGATTGTGTCCAATTCTTAGGAATGCTATTGCTTTTGAAATTCTCTCTTTCCCTGAATAGCATCTTTCTATTGTAGACCCTTCTATGAAATATTGATGCAAGCCTATTTAGTGAGTTGTGATCTCCTAGACCTAAGTTTGTGCACTGATTTCATTCTATATACTATAATTAAAACCATCATTTTGGTGTATCACCTAGTAGGTAGTTTTATTTTTTAGTTATTTCCCCTTTCATGCATTCCTTCTATCCCTTTTCCTTAAAAAATTTACCTTCCTGTTAGAAGCAAATTAAGGTGATTATCCAAGAGGAACCAGCCTAGAACCTCGAGGTCTCATCTCAGTTAGCATAGGTCCCACAACCTGGAGATGATTCCCATGTTATACTAGGTTATCAAGACTAAGAGAGCTTAAAAAAAGGGTGGAAACTTAGTGTATAACAATAATCTTGAGGAAGATAGAAATAAAGACAAAATCTATTTACTAACAGATTTTTGGTGACTCTGCTAGGGAACGAAACTAATAAACTAGTGCCTTTGCTCATTAAATGTATAATCATGGTGTTACTTGGTGATGTAATACTTGGTCAAGCTGAGCTATCCCTAGTCTTACATCCTAGTTTAGATTTCCATGATACCCAAGAGGATATTATTACAGACCTAAATAACTTGGCTTGGAAAGTATGAACTATAGTCAATAGTATCATGAAGTTCAGCTAGTATTAGAAGAGGATGAAGAAATTGGAAAGTGGTTGAGAGGTCCCCCTATTACTTGGGAAGCTACAAAAGTTGATAGAGCCATACCAAGACCATAAAACTACCAAACTAGATTCTAGACCTTACCCCAGGTCTCAAAGAGAGATGGGTATCTTTGATAGTATCTTTGAAGAATTGAGAAATCTTGAAACCTAAAAAGTCCACCCCTTCAACAAAAAGGCTCAAAGAATACCATCTTCTCCTCCAAGAGAAACCTTTAGGTCATCTTCTAAGACCTATGATTGGCAAGCCTTAACCTTGTCAGGAATTCAAGCTCCCCCTATCCAAACTATCTTCCCGAGAGTTATCATGGCTCAACCGTGGGGTAATGTAGTGGGGCCTTTAGCTTTGAATACTAATCATGCTCTTCCAAAAGGGGCTAAAGATGTCCTTCCAAAGTTCACCAGAGATGGTACATTATTTGTAGAAGAGAATTTTAATGCTTTCAATGTAGCTACCGGTATTCTGGGAGTGCAAATTGAGGATGTAGCAGTTAGACTGCTCATTCAAACTCTCATAGAAAGAGCGGCGGAGTGGTTTGGACACCTGCCTGCAGGATCTATAACTAACTAGAACTCCATGGAAACCACCTTTGAAGGGCATTTCAAGAGCGTTTATGATGAGAATTCTCTATTGGCACAACTTACACTGATGAAAAAAGAAATTCATGAGCCTATGAGAGATTATGTGGCTCGGTATAATAAAGTTGTTCATAAGATTCCTATGAACAAAAGACCCACCCCTGAAAACCAACAATGTTTCTTTGTTAACTCCATGCCCCCGGACATTGGTTTTCATCTCAGAAGAAGTAGGCTAGCAGACTTGGTAGCAACTCAAAGTTAGGCGATAGAGTTAGAAGATGACTTGATTACAATGGTGAAGTGGAAGAAAGATCTTCAAGCTCCACATTCTCAAGCTTCTACTTCTTCCTTAGATCTAGTCATTCAAAGGCCAATGAATAATGTTATAGCATTGAAAAGACAACTACCCAAACAAGGATCTTCTTACTCTTCTCCATATCAAGATTCCAATAGAAAATAACCTGGTTAATGGCATGGTAAAAATTCCTTTCCACCTTAAACTCAGCCTAGATTGGCCATTGAAGCACCCTCCAGAGAGGGGGTTATGTGTTCTTTTCATTTAACAATAGATCATGATGGTGATACATGTCTGGATATGATGTGACATATGCAAATGAAGGTAACCCCAGATGTATTAGGAGAAGTGAAGGTTGAAGAAATGGCCCAAGAGTGACCTGGTGACTCCTGATCATTTTACCTAGACTATGAATCAGACTCCAAAAGAGGAGAAATTCTAGTCACTCTTGAGGATTCAACCTATGCTATGCTCACCTGCAATCAGAAGTCCCCTAAATATAGTCCTTCATCAACAAATGTTGCTAACAAAAGTAAATAACCTATAAGTAATCCACCCTTTTCAAGTGCAAAGTCTTCAGAATTTCAGATAATGCAAAAAGATGCGTGAGCCTCCCCATTAGACATATTTGAGTTTTGTCAATCATCTTCCATCCAAATTTTTCCCACCAAATATTTAAGATTGAACCCAAAAGAACTTGACAAGTTGGTTAAATATGTTAATGGCGAATCTCATGATTCCTCTCATGTGGATCAATGTACAGCCAATCAATCTAATTCTTTTGTCCAACCTCCTTTAGTGGTCCCCCTAAAAATAGTAATCAAATTAATTCATCTAAAATCTCCACTTTAGAAGCTAATTGTGACATCCACGAAACCAGTAAACCTAAGCCTTTTTATATCTCCCTACTCCTTAATGGTCTTAAATTGAGCAATTGTATCATAGACACATGAGCTTTTGATAACATCATGCCATCCTCAGTGGCTACAGCCCTTGGCTTGACCTTGAAAAAGACTTTTGGAAGATTCTATTCAATGGATGGAAAACAATTTCCTTTAATAGTTCAAGTGAAAGATGCCTAAGCTATCCTAGCTGCCCATCTAGAAAGAGATTAAAATTAACAATTCTTGTATCTGATATTCCAACAAGCTATGGGATGCTCTTGAGCAAGACTTTTTGTAGAGACATGGGAGCAGAGATTAAGATGGATTAGTCTGAAGCAGTTATTTCTGTGGGTAAGAAAAAGGTAAAGCTGGAACTAGAAGTAAAGAATAAGTACATGGTTTTTCCTTCAGATAACCCAAAAGCTCAGATTTTATATCAGGAGTGTGAATTTGGAAACTACCTAATCATGACTGATGAAGTTTCTCCTATTTCAAAATATTTGGATGAGGTTGCTCAAATTTGGTCAATGGAGTTTGACGGTAGTTGTGCGAATGTTGGATCTGGAGCCGGGGTAGTTCTTAACGGTCCCAATGGAGATTGTTTTCCCTTCTTTTTAAAGTTAGATTTTAAGAACACTAACAATACTATTGAATATGAATCTTTGTTGATGGCTTACATGAAGTGAAAGCTCATGGAATTACAACCCTTATTGCCAGAGGAAATGTCAAACTAATCGTTAAGCAAGTAAAGGGTCAATTCATGGTGGAAAATGAATGACTAAAACATTATAGAGATTTGATTTGGAAGGAGATTGAAGCCTTTGATGCTTTTTCTATAGAAGCTATTCCAAGAAGTTTAAATTCAAGGGTAGACTCTTCAGTTGTTTCATCTTCTCTATTGTTTCCCCATCCTGATTTCAAAATAGATACTTATAAGATAGAAATGATTTATAGGCTAGCAGTTCCTGACAATGTTGATCATTTGCAAGTGTTTGAAAATGATTCTAGTATTAAAGACTTCATGGCTTGTGAGGAGGTTTTTGCATCCATTTATTTTGAAGGGTCAAGTGAGGCATGTCAAGAACCTATTTCTAAAGAACAACCATCAGATGAAATATTCCAGTTAAAACGTAATAAAATTCCAAAGGGCTTGGTTGCACTTGAAAACTTGTTTTCTAGAAGGGATGATAGTTTTATCTCAGGAAAAGGAAACCCTCACCCTGAAGCACTTAAAGAGTATGATAAGATCAACATCAAAGATGAAACATAGTCTAAATGGATATCTATAGGAAATACTCTTTCTTCTCAGGAACAAGGAAGACTTCAATCATTACTGACATCTTATTTAGATGTTTTCACCTAGAATTATGATGACCTGAAGGATTTCAAAGGTGGAAGTTTTAGTCACAACATACCCCTTAAACTAGAATGTAAACCTTTCAGGCAAAAGTTGTGTAGTTATAATCCCAAAGTGTCAGAGGCTATACTATGGGAGGTGGACAAAATGCTAAAAGCAAGGATTATATACCTCATCTACCACTCTACCCAGATTGCAACTATTGTCCCGGTAAGAAAGAAGAATGGTGAAATAAGAATTTGCATGGACTTTCACAACTTCAACCAAGAAAGCTGAAAGACAAATATTCCCTACCAAAGATGGAGCATGTGCTGCAAAATGTACCTGGATCTAAGATTATGTCTTGATTCTTGATGGATTCTTAGTGTATAATTAGGTAAGTGTGGCAGATAATGATAAGCATAAAACCACTTTTACTACACCTTGGGGAACTTTTTCATACAATAGAATGCATTTTGGTCTGATAAATGCTGGAGAAACCTTTCAGAGAGCTATAGACTCATATTTTTCTAACA
Organism: Chamaecyparis obtusa; assembly: GCA_027943335.1. Classification (NCBI taxonomy): domain Eukaryota; kingdom Viridiplantae; phylum Streptophyta; class Pinopsida; order Cupressales; family Cupressaceae; genus Chamaecyparis; species Chamaecyparis obtusa. The sequence goes on from BSBK01013343.1 coordinate 98,867, forward strand.
TGAAGAATAAAATTATTGTCATATACCTTGATGATTTGATAGTCTATTCCTGAAGGTGAAAGCATCATCTCAGAGATGTTCAACTAGTCCTCCAAAGGTGTCGTGATCACAGTATTTCCCACAATCCCAAGAAATCTATCTTTTGTGTAACAGAGAGTAAATTATTAGGCCATATAGTTTCTAAGGAAGGGATAACAATAGACCTTGAAAGAGTTAAAGCCATTTAGCAGCTAAGTCTTCCATCAACTAGAACTGGTGTAAAGTCATTCTTTGGGGAGATTAAATTTTTGCAACCTTTTGTGCCGTATTTTTCTGAGTTAACTGGACGCATTGTGGGGATGATGAGTGAGAAATAATCTTTCAAATGGACTAAGGCTGGTATAAAAGCTTTTAATGAAGTCAAAAATATTGTAGCTAATGCTCCTTTAGTTCAGCCTGATTATAAAAATTATTTTATTATCTATTGCTATGCTTCTGATCATTCCTTATCTGCAATGCTTACTCAAAAGAATGAGACAAAAAATGAAGCACCAATTTCTTTCATGAGTACTCCCATAAAGAAGAATGAAATCAAGTACTGAATCATTGAAAAGAAAGCTTTCACAGTTGTTAAAGCTATAAAGCAGTTCAGGTTTTATATTCTCCATTCACATTTTGTAGTTTTTGTTCCTGATTCTTCTGTAAAAAGTTTTCTCACATAACAAGAAATAGCAATGAATAAGAGAGTAGCTTGGGTAAGTAAGATACAAGAATATGATTTGATAGTAAAACCAACAAAGTTGGTCAGAGGAAAAGGATTATGTAAATTCATAGCTGAAAGTCTAAAGCGAGAAAAGGAGCCTAGGAATGAAGTGTCACATGCACTATTTGTAATCTTAATAGATCCTTGGTTCTATGATATAGCCTATTACTTGACTTACAAAGAATGCCCTTCCTAATTAACACCAAAAGAAAGACTTAACCTTAGGATTTAAGCATATAAATATGTAATATGGGAGGGTTCACTATTCAAAAGAGGGGTGGATGGGACTTTCCTTAGGTGCGTTGACAAAGAGTAGCAGATGCAACTTTTAAAAGCCTTTCATGAAGAAGCCTATGGGGGTCACTTTTCCTCTTTAGTTACTACTTTCAAGATTCTTTGTAATTGTTTCTACTAGCCGGGCATGTTTAAAGATGCTTATGCATTTGTTAGAAGGTGTGAAAAATGCCATTTGTTTATTGGAAAACCTTAGCTAGTTGCGTTACCTTTGAAACGTATTGTAGTGGATGAACCTTTTAAGTAGTGGGGACTAGATTTTATAGGCCCATTTAATCCTTCTTCCACTGCTGGTGATATTTATATTTTGATGACCACTGACTATTTCACTAAGTGGGTGGAGGCCATTCCAACCAAGAAAGCCAATTCTCAGGTGGTGTGTGAGTTTTTGAAAAATAATATTCTGGTACATTTTGGAGTGCCACAAAAGATTGTGATAGATAATGCCACTTATTTTTCATCTTAGGAGTTGACTCTATTCTGCTATGACCATAGTATTTCCCTATCTCATTCATCTGATTACTTTCCTTAAGGGAATGGATAGGCGAAATTGAGTAATAAGAATCTAGTGGCCATTATGAAAAAGTTGGTGGATGATAATGGTAAGAATTGGCACAAAAGGCTCTCTAAAGCTCTCTGGGTAGAAAGGATAACTCCTAAAAGGGCGATCAACATGGCACCATTTGAGCTAGTATATGGTGTATGGGAACAAGTATCTCTTGCTTTAGAGTTATCGACCATTAAAATTTAAGTTACAATTGAAGATCAAGCTTTCAAAGATTCCCTTGAAAAAATAATCATGTATTTACAGAAGCTAGAAGCTGAAAGGGAAGCACTGGTAGATAGAATCATAGAACATTAACTTAAAACGAAGAATATCTTTGATAGGAAGGCTTGGCCTAGGAAGTTTTTGAAAGGAGAAGAAGTACTATTGTGGGAAAAAATGAAGGAACCAAAGGGAGCCCATAGTAAGTTTGAATCATTGTGGAAAGGACCTTTTCTCATTGTCAAAGAATTGGGATCTAATGCTTTCAAGTTATCTTATACAGATGGATCAATCTTGCCATATTCCTATAATGGGCAAGATTTAAAGTTGGTAAGATTATAAGTCCTTCCTTTTGGAGTTTTGTCTTATACATATTAGGTTTGTTTCCTTTTCAATTTTTTACATAGTTTGTTTGTCTTTCCCTTTCATTTTTGCGTAACCAGAGTTCGAAGTTCTTTGCCTTTTTGTCAAAAAGCAGTCCCCAGTCAGAGCTGATGTTAGTCCCAATTTGAGTCTGGTCCTTTAATTCTTTGATTATGGCTTCATAATAATAACCTTGTCTTCTGATCAATATTTCCTTTTCTCAATATGCGTCAAAACCGGTCATCATTTTTTAAATCTTATTTGTGTCTTGGATCGCATGGAATTTTGCAAGCTTTCTTTTTCTTGAACACTCTTGAACACCTTTGAAAAGCCTTGAATGATGTTCACACCCATTCAAGGATGTTCATGTAATCTTCATCTTGTGAGAAAGCATGATAGGCTGAGAAGTAAGTAAAGAAATCCACCCGCGTTTGAGAATAAAGAGACTGTAATGCATTAGATATTGACTTGTGATATGCCTTGACATTCAAAACTATTAATTGAGCTTATTCAGTCCATCAACTTTGAAGAGGTTTGAACATATTTGAACGGCATTGAAAACATAAGAACTTTTTTCTTTCCTACTCGAGAGGAATCTAAGAGAATAATTAAAGGAGGGAAGACATACTGATAGCTAAGCAATGGGTCCTGCAGAGGTAGATTGTATTTAATGCTAATAATGGTGAGAATTTTTTAAGTACACCCTAGAAATGTGGAATAATCATTATCCTTAATGACCTTGGGATTTGTTTAATGGTAATTATGGATTGCATGTACAAAATGTCAAATCAAATCCGCACAACATTCTTCATGAAATATTTGTAATTAATTCATGTGCTCTCACAGTTCTATTTAAGTTGTATCCTTTCATTTTTCAAATGCCTAAGTGTTTTAAGAAGTTGGTGCCTAGAGGTAAAATTTGGGAGATCTTGTGATCAAAATCTTCTGCAGAAATAAGGCGAGTTTGGCTGTTACTCCTGTGATATTTTGAAAAGTCAATAGTCTATAGGGTGAATAAAGGATTAATTTTTACAGTATGAGGTGAGTTTTTAATATGTTTGGGAATACTACAAGTTTAGTATGTGATGGCCCTATAGTATCAGACACTACACTAGAAGACTATAATATTAAGGACTTGCCTTCTTGTCTTTTAAATTCTTTAGAGGGTAGACATTGGAAATTCTACATAGTGGTTTGTGTTTTGCAGTAACTTTTCCTCTTGTTGTTGTGTCTCCAGAACTAAGTCTTGAATGCATACAAAGTTATGATGCATGAACTGAGTCAATAAAAAAGAAAGATGGTAGCATCCTCATGCCAGTTAATAGGGAAATAGTGACACAAGCACTACAAATCCCAGAAAGGCCATTCTCTTCTTTTGCTCCCGCGCAATCCATTGTAAAGTTTAATGAAAATAAAGATGCAAATTATACTTCCATAGCCAAGAGCTAGTTGCTAAACCCTCAAAGAGGGGGTTTGCATTTGCCTAAGATATTTAATAGAACCCATGTCTACCCTTAAATTAGTAACTTGATGGTGATGCTACATAGAGTAAGAGGGTCTCAGGTTGCCTATCTTTTTTCTGACTAGATGTATTTTTATGTTCAAAATATTCTAGAAGGAATGAAACTCCTAGATTGAGTTGAGTTAATTGCCAGTTCCCTAAGAGAACAACTCAACACCTCTAAACTGACAGGTAGTGGTTTCTTCATGTCTTCTTATCTCATGTATTATTTGGCCTATAGTAGGCAATGGTACAGATTGCCACATGAACCCTGGGTTGCGGATATGTGTGTATATGAATATTATCTAGTTTTACAAAAGGATAAGGTTGTTGAAAATTACAGGCAGGTGCATGACACATTCACGGGTAAATTGTGTTTTGAACTAGCTGGTGTTGTTGATAAGAGGATTAGTTTGAAAGCCCAAGAACTGGTAACTAAGTATGGGAGCTATGATATTTAGTTTCCTAGATTCACCTATGTCATGGTTGGAGGTTTTGAGGATTCACCTATGAGGTTACCTAGGTATGCATTTGACTATTTTATCCTAGCTAAGATTTTCTGACAGCTTGCTACAGTTTTGAAAAGATTCTTCCTCAAGAGGAGTGGGATAAAGCTTTTCCTATAACACTAGATAAATTTTCATGTAAAACTATGGCAGATGCTATCAGTATTAGAAGTGACATTCATCATTTTGACTTCAAGTACTATACTATGAGAGTGGGGTTTGATAATAAGAATTATGCCAGTGGCAGTCTAGGACTTAGATTATACATGTTTCTTGTACCCCGCCTGGAAGATTTCTAGGAAGATTTTTTTGATGAATCACAAGTAGAGCAAAGAGAACACAATAGATTATGTGTATCCCAGATTCAATCAATGAGACTTCAGATTAACATAGATGGCATAATTGATGATGGATCAAATTTGATTGAGCCTAGCTACAAAAAACCAGTTGAGAAAAGTGATCCTGTTAGAGACTGGTCCAAGGAGGAAGAGGATAATATTGAAAAAATAACATTATGTGTTCTCTAATCAACTAATGAGTGGCTACAAAAATAAGAAAGCAGAAAGAACCTAGAGTAGAAAAGGAAGAAGTTCTATGTGCTTCTTTACATTCCCATGTTTTTGTTTATAATTCATCTACCCAAATTGAAAATGTAGAATCTACTGAGAAATCACAAGCCAGAAACATGAGAAAGAAAGCTATATCAATCTTCACTCAGTTGCACCTCCATAGAGAATTACAAGGTCCAAGACTAGGTTGAAGGCTAAGAAAAGTATGTCTCAAGAGGATGTACTAACAATCAATTTGGATGAAGACAAGATAGAAGATATGAGTTTCCACATATCTGAAAATGAGCAGGTGGATAAAGATATTTTTGACTTAGATGATGCTACACTAGAAGTAATTGGTACACTAGCAAAGACACTTGAGAAACCCACTGGTTCTAGAGTTACACCCCCATGGCTAGTTTCTACAGTGACCAAAAAATGCAATCTGGTTCCTGTATCTATTCATGTTAAAGAAATAGTTAGCAAGTATGTCCAGAAGACTCCCAAAACTACGATGGTAAAAATAATAGCCTGAATGTTCAGAGATGTGAAAACTGGAAAATGGACTACAGAAGTGGTGACCTACAAATGTAAGGAGGGAGAACAAGAAGTCAGGGCAAAGGATTTCGAGGTCACCAAGCTAGAATTGGGTACCATGGATCACACTGGCAAGAATAATTTGTTTAAGGAGACAGCGTATCAGATGTTGTATTTTTCATGGCTAGATGGAAAAGAGATGAAAGAACTAAAGTAGATAATTTTAACATTTTCACAGTTTATTAATAATTTCTACAACTTTGACGCCACACCTTTGGTCTAGTCCCCTCAAATTTTTGATCCAGATTCTACTGAAAGAAGAACTTTCTTGGATCAGGTTCAGAGAGGCTGAGCCTTGGTGACTTTATTAGATGAGTGGATTAGTAAAATTGTTAAAAGTAGTGTTAGGTACCTAAAAGATGCTTAGGAAGTGCTGCATGATATAGAAGCCTTGATAGGTGAGTTACAAACATAGAGGCAGGTGTGGGAGAGAGAGGAGGAGAAGCGGTTTGCTGCCATGTCTAAGTTCTTGGAGATAGAAAAATATGGGTGTGTGAATTTTTGTACAAAGAAATCTATGAATTCACTTGATGAATGCACCTTATTTGTTCTCAGAAAGAATGTTAGTTGGCATATTAGCACCATCGGGAGCACTATCACTGAGAACAAAGATAGTGAAAATGAAATTAGGAAATTGCAGAAAATAATGATGACTAAACTAAAGGTGATCAATTTTTCTTATACATACATAGTCAATCATGGAGATCAAGATAAAAAAATAGCCCTTGCAGTGTTTGAGAATAACATGAAGAAGCTTAAATAAAAGGCCAACCCTAAGCCTTTAGATTCTACACATGTGGCCAGGATTGAATCAATGTTCTATCTCTGTGTGGATCAATTCCTTTCAACAATCAAGAAAGTCAAGAAATCTGAGTGGACTAAGGAAGCGGTGATCAAAAGGATAGTGAACATGAAGGTTCCTCATATGCATCTTGCAAAGGAATTGATTCAGGCATACAAGTAGTGGGAGGTGACACAATCTGCTACAGCTGATGGAGAGAATCTTGCGGGAGATGAGGAGCGTGTTGTTGACAAGGAAGTTGATCTCGAAATTTAGTTATGTTTTAACTGTTTGCAAACTCTGAAGGACAGGTGTCCTCTTTTACTTCGGTTACTCATAAAAATATTCTAACCGAGAGGTCAGGTTTTTCGGGAGACCACTCGGCTTTGTAAAAACTATAAGTAATTTAGTTTCATAGTAGAAAGGGTTATAAATTTTTGGAAGGAAATTAGTATTTTGCTTTGAAAGTTTCTTTTAGTTAAAAAAAAATTCTTGATATATCAAGTTTTTTGTTAAAGAACTTATATATATATATATATATATATATATATATATATATATATATATATATATATATATATATATATATATATATATATATATATATATATATATATATATATATATATATATATATATATATATATATATATATATATATATATATATATATATATATATATATATATATATATATATATATATATATATATATATATATATATATTTTAATGTTTTTTGCCTGTGTTGCAAGAACAATTAATATATCAATCATACTTTGTTTTAGATCTATGTAATTTGAAGTGAGTGAATATATATCATGTAGTGATTTTTTTATTCATTCCTTGTTTCTGCAATAGATCTTTGTCAGTATCTTGAGGATATAAGTAATCATAACTCGATACATATTTCTTTGATTCATTCTTTTGTTATACTATCTCAGAGAGGTATAGAAGGTAGAAAACTGTGATTTTCTATTTTGTATATCTTGTTTTGCTTTTTGAAAAGGTTGTAAAAAGTGCTAGTCATCTGAAGAATGATATAGTGGCCTTCTAAGCTTTTAGGTTAAAAGATAAATTGAGAAATCTGGTTAGAGAAATTCATTGAAAATCTATTTAGGAAACTATACCTAGATTAAAACTCAGAGGGAAGTGACTCATATTCAACACTTACCCAACTATTACTAGGAGTTTGTCTTTGAAAGTGTCATAGAGTAATAGTCTTGATGAAGATAGAAACAAAGACAAAATTTATTTACTAACATGAAGCTTGTGAAGATGAACATTGGATTAAAGCTATGAAAGAAGAACTAGATCAAATTTAAAAGAACAAGACATGGGAACTGGTCCCTAGACCTAAAGATAAGAATGTTATTGGAACTAAGTGGGTATTCAGAAACAAGATGAATGAACAATGAAAATTAGTAAGGAATAAAGAAAGATTGGTATGTAAAGGATACTCATAGTAAGAAGGAATTGACTATGAAGAAACTTTTGCACCAGTAGCAAGAATTGAAGCAGTAAGAATGTTTTTGGCCTATGCAGCTTTTAAGAAATTCAAAGTATATCAGATGGATATGAAGTTAGCATTTCTGAATGGTGAATTGGAAGAAGTCTACATTGAGAACCCTAAAGGTTTTCCTTTGACTCAAGAAGGAGATATGGTATGTAAGCTAAAGAAATCTTTATATGGACTAAAGCAAGCACCTAGAACTTGGTATGCAAGATTGGATAAGTATTTGTTAAAATTGGGATATACAAAAGGCACAACTAATAGAAACCTGTACACAAAAGAAATTGAAAATGGTTTGTTGGTTGTAGTTATTTTTGTTGATGACATTATTTTTGGAGGAGAAGATGAAGCCAGTGATAAATTTGCTGATGAAATGAAGATTGAATTTGAAATGAGTATGATTGGTGAAATCAAATACATTTTGTGATTATAGATAACACAAAACAATGATGGTATCTTTATAATTCAGACAAAGTACTTGAATGATTTATTGATGAGATTTGAAATGGACAATTGTAAACTAGTTGGAACACCTATGGTAACTAGACATAAATTATCAAGCACAAATGAGACTCATGCAGTTGAACAAAAATAGTACAGATCTATGATTGGAGGATTGCAGTACTTGACACATACAAGACCTGATATAGCACATTCAGTTGGAATTGTAGCAAGATTTCATGCTAAACCTAGAGAATCACATTATGCAACAATAAAGAGGATACTGAGATATTTAAGAGGCACAATTGAGTATGGATTGTGGTATGAAAAATATGATGATTTTACCCTATGTGCATATACAGATGTTGATTAGGGAGGTAGTGTTGATGATAAAAAGAACACCAGTGGTGGGACATTTTTCCTTGGAGGAAGATTGGTTTCTTAGCTAAGAAAGAAGCAAAATTATATTTCATAGAGCATAGCAAAAGAAGAATATGTAGAAGCAGCAAGCAATTGTAACTAGATAATTTAGATGAAGCAGATGTTGAAGGATATTGGAATAAAATTTTGAGCCTATTGTTATACATTTTGATAACACGAGCATAGTTCGTATGTCTAAGAACCCTGTATTACATTCTAAAACAATGCATAGTGAGATTAAGTGTCATGTAGTAAGAGAGAAAGTTGTTGAGAAAGAAGTCAGACTTGAGTACATAAGCACAAAGAAGTAGATAGCAGACATATTTACAAAACCTTTGCCTAAGGATACATTTGAGTATCTAAGAGGTGTGCTTGGGGTTATGCCCCAACCTAATTTTGAGAAGTGATATAGTTTTTTGCATCCATCTAGTGCTATATGAACCTTATCTTTCTTCTGGAGTGGATATTGGTACTTCCTCTATGGGGGAGTATGTGCATTTGAGCTAAGTCATAAGGACTCTGGTGAATATATTTTATGAATAGTGTCTTTTCACATTGGAGTTGTTGTTGACATAATGATGAAATTTATATCATTGATGTCAATGAGGGAGAAGTGTACATAAAAAACAATTTGTACCATCTGTTGGAGACAACTGAATAGGAAAATGAAGAAAGATTTGATTGATGAAGAGGATTCAAACGTATTTTTTTAGACCAGTAGTGTTGCAGTGTTGGATTTATGGAACATTAGATATTTTTCATGTATGTTACCATCAATGCCAATGTAGGAGATTGTTAGGAATGAATTATGAATATATCCTATGGGAGTATTGGCATCCATTCTATAGTAGTTGTTTTTGCATTCATGACTGTGATTTTCATTGATGTCAACAAAGTAATCTACTGGAGATTAGTAGAGGAGCAGACAATGTTTGGATTAGCGCATGTGGGATATTGCAGATCAAGCTATGCAATGTTGAGGATTTACTTTGTGATATGTTTTGTGTTGATGGTTAAGAGTGCAAAGATTAATTCTTTTATTCATGGAAGTTATGAGCATTTTGGTGGAAGCAGTATTCAGGCAGTGTTCCTGAGTAGCAGTTTGTGGAAATCAGATGATATCTCCTAATTGGAATGGAATCTAGTTTTGAATAGTTAGAGATCAGTTGAAGACATTTTGATAGTGATGTGGTTGATAGCACAAACTTTGAGGTTGCAAGAGTTAAGAATTAATCTAATTGGAAGCTGCCAATTTTGTGTAATTTTGATGTAATGTGTGGAAAATTTTATTTTGTAATTTGGATACTGACTCATTTGTAATTACTTCAGTGTGGTATAAAGGAAGGAATATTTTTCCTTGTTGTGATAGATGTGGAATGAATGTAATGAAGTGAATGAAGTTCTAAAAGTGAATTTTTGAAAGAGGATATGTGAGTTACAAAGATCTGGAATTGAGATCTGGGGTAGTAGTGAGTGCAGTTTGGCACAGTCAGAGAAGATTTAACATATTGTTGAGATCAGTAATGATTTGATATTATTTTGTTGAATAATATAGAGATCATTTGGATAGTGTGTTCAGTGATCTTTCCATTGAAGCTATTTGGGCAGTGGGTCCTTCTTTCTTCCATAACTCCTAACAGAGTTAGAATATTTTAGCAGGGATTCAAAATCTCCTAAGAGGGATTCATATGTACTGAATGTATTTCATAAGAATCCTAATAGAGTCCATGCTTTCACAAGGAATATTCATATTAGTGCATCTTTGGTGGGCATCATTCCCACCAGGGTTTACTCTTTGATCAAGAGGTTCCCTAGTCAACACATCTTATGTCATTGTGTTATTGTGTATGAATATCTTTCTATGGTTGTTTGTTATATTGCTTAGATGGTTAAAATCTATTGAAGTTGATAAAATTTATAATTATCTGATAATTGATTCACCCTTCCCCCTCTCAGTTATCTTGGTGGACTTTACTTTCTAACAACCTATTCTAGAGGCTTATGCTCAAGTTTTGTTGTTAGCAACCAAGGACCTCAATGAACCTAGATGGGGAACTTATGAAGAGAAAGCAAGAGAAGTAGATGTTGTATTGAACAGCGCAACAAAAAAAAAAAAAAGTTGCCAAGGTAACTTTGGAAATTTTTAAAATTGACGGAGTATCTCAAGAAGAGATAGATAAATCAAGGCAAGAGAATATTGCTTTGGAAATAGAGAGCACAATTGTAGAAAAGACATAATCTAATGATTTTTAAGATGATGAAGGTGAAAATTGAGAAATTAGATGATCCAAAGGGTAAAACAATTGTTTCCCCTCCTGCACCCATAGAAATAATTGACCTTACTGCTCCTCCAGAGTATAAGACAATAGAAAATAGGAATAAAGAGATCAACACTAGTCATGCATCATCCCGAGCAACAAGAAGCAAGAGAAACACTCAAGCACCTCCAGAAGTAAGTTTTAGACCTAGCCTTAAAGTGTTAAGCACAAGGATTGTTGATGAAGGTAGGTTAGATGAGGTAGGAAAATTCTATGAGAAATACAGTGAAATAGAGAAATCAGAGATTTGTGAAATGATTTTCAGACACATGTTAAAGTTTAAGAGGATAGTCCTAGAACTAAAGACAATGATTCTAGACAAAGTGTGGAACATCCTGGAATTCTTAAAAAGACAAGCCATTGAAGATGATCAAAGGATTAGATAAAAGACTCTAGATGATAGCTTACCAGTATGTTCTCTAGAGGAGAAAAATTTGTTGTTAGGTCTGGTAAAGCCGCACCTTAGAACTAAAATAAGAACCTTACATATAATGGACAAGAACTTTGAGTTAGTTGCAAATGAAACATAGAAAGTGTGTGACAAGGTTTTTATGAATAGGTACATGTACCCACCTACTGCGCCCATAGCTCAAGTGCCCTTAAAGGAATTCAAGTTGTCAGAACCCACTAATGCATCCGTGACAGGTCCTCAGGACTCACTGCCTATAGTTGTAGCACCCACAAAGGCAGAGAAGCTAGTGCTTATGGAAGAAGCACACAAGGATGAAATAATTTTAATTGACAATGTTGAAATTGTAATGGCCACCTCAGACATTGATCTGAAAAAATTTGAAGAAGCTTTTGTAAGCACTCAAGAGGCTGAGAATTTGTGTGGTAACACTTCTCCCAATCTAAAAGAAATACTGAATGAAGATATGACAAAAGTGGAAGAAGAAAAAGAAAAAGAAATAGAAGAAGAAGAAAAGAAAGAAGAAGAAAAAGAAATAGAAATAGAAAAAGAAGAAGAAAAGATGGAAGAGGAGAAAGATAAAGAAGAAGAAAAAGGAAATGAAACAATAGATAAGCCACATGTTGAAATACTAAGCAAATTAAAGCTAAAAGTGATGAATAGAACTCCTATCACTCCCTTGACATCATTGTTGTCAAGCTTGACACCCGACACCACTAGTTTGGACTCATGGGGAGAAGAAGACCTGATCAAGTTGAGTGTCTTAGCTATGGAGAAAGCCAAAGACAAATAGGTAATGAGGAATCCCCTCCTTGTAGAATTAGTAAGTATCATGAACAACCTATTACCAAAAAATAAGAAAGTGTCCAAGGTACACTCTATTGATCATATAAGTGCAATTCTTTCATAGTTCAAGAGAAATTTCTCTAGCTTGGAAAAATCAGCATCATTAGCTGCAGAGGAGAAGTATATGTAGAAAAGAATAAATGAGTTGGTCAGTAACTTCTCACTTGACCTTAGTTCACTCAAAGTTAGATAAGAAACTTTGAAAGAGTTTGCAGCAAAAGGAAGAAAAAAAATTTATGACTGTATGAATCAAGATAAGTTCATAGCCGACCACTACAAGAAGATTCAAGAAGCAGAGGCCATGATTGAAAAGGTGAGGTAGTCAGTAGAAGATACCTCTACTGATATAAACATGTGTAACAATGTATATCAGGGACAGATTGACAAAATTGAGAAGGCAAAAAAGGAGATGTCAAAGATAAGGGCTAGGAAGACTTAGCTTAGAAATGCTCTTGTGCCCTCCCTAGATGTGTTGAATCAAAATATCAAGGAGATCGATGCAACCATGGTGACATATGATCAAGGTCCTAGTTCAAACTTGGAGAAGATGAAGAAGCTACAGTATGCATTATGCACCCATCTCCAAACAATCAATGCATTGATTTCATTTTGGAAGCAAGAGATCCAAAACTTATAGATTTCATACCCTAATGTACTTTCAGTGTAAGTACTTGTACATATTTAGTTTTGTAACACCTTTGTCATTATTGTCAAAGGGGGAGTATGTATAGAATATGGAGCTATAGCTATGCAAAGAAAATGTATAATTAGAAGATATAAGGGAGAAATAAGATAGAGTATGATCAAGTATTTTTTGTATTAAGGGACAGTTAGTAACTTTTCCATATTCCTTTGTTGCCATCAATGACTAAGGGGGAGATTATTGGAAAGTTGACTATACTAGTGTATATGACTTAATATAGTGTTTTCAATATGGAAACAAAGTCATATGATGTTTTGGAGTCAGAGCTCATGATAAGAAGATCAAAAATTGGTTAAGTGTTGAAGACTGGATAGTGCACAGAGTACCCAAAGGTCAGAGCATCAACGCATGTGCATATGATAGAATTATGGTATGCACCCTAGGAGTTAAGTTGGTAAGATCATATTCATGCTAAGTCTAAGAGTGCATGATCAGAAGATTTAGTATGGGGAAGATACATAGATTTTAAGTTGCACAGACAATGAATACTAGAGAAGAACAAAACAAGCAGTTGAGTGTTGGTATTTTGGTTAGCAGTTATATTATTGTTGTGTAAGGGCTATGCACCTATTTTAATTATGTTGTAGACATATAATTATGTTTATTTTCAAACACGCTTGAGAAAATTCAATTGGAAGCATTGTATGTAATTAGTTAAAGGGCCAACCTAGTTAATTGTTTTGTATGCGCATATAAATATTAGGTGTGTTGTTGTAATTAGGAATGAGAGTTGAGATAGAGTTAAGAAAAGAAGAGAAAAAGTGTCCAAAGAGTTGTTAATATGTATTAGAGCTTTGCAAGAGGCCAAAGCATCAACGCATCAAAGGAACTGATCAGACAAGCAGTGTCACAATGCCAGTTCATACAACAAATATAGTGTGTATCTGAGATCAGAAGGTTGTAGCTTTCACCACTTGAGTAGTGCGCTCTAGGATAGTGATTCCACATCCGTAAGAGGGTTATTGTAAAAGAATCCTAACAGGGTTCAACCCTTGACTAGGTCACTCTACTAAATATATTGTAAAGTAACTCCTAATGGGGTTAAGGATCTTCTAACAAGGATCATAAAATACTAGTACATATTATTAGTAGGTCTCAGTTCCCACTGAGGTTTTTACCTATTTAGGTTTCCCTGTAACCACATTGGTGTTATGTGTTGTGTTCATGTTTCATATTTATGTTGATATTCATTTATGTACTTAAGCATTCAAGTTAAGTTGAAAGAGAAAAGTAAAAATATTAAATACAGTGAACATTGATTCACCCCCCCCTCTCAGTGTTCCCATTCCTAAAAAACATTCACAATCTTAATAGGGATTTTCTATCCAAGGTGGCCTGGACCATGGTCCTAGGATCTACTAACTAGAGAAAAATTATGGAGGTTAAGTACCTAGATGGTGGTCATTTTTTTAAACTCTACATGGAACATGGTCACCCTAGGGGATCCAAAATCAGGAACAACATTCTCAAATGTAGAAGTAATTTTGAGAAAGGGGTCATATGGAAGGTAGGCAATAGTAGGGATATCCAGTTTTTGAAGGATCCTTGGCTGCCTGATATTACTCTTGCTACCTCCTAATTCTCCCAACTAAGAAACATTCTTACTCTCATAGTTGGTACCCTAGTCTCAAACTTTATTACCAATGGTAAATGAATTGACCTCCACCTGACCCTACAGAACATAGCTGACCTTATCAATCTTGCTACAAAACTTAGTGAGCTACTACAATCGGTTTGCATTCCTCTAATCGATAAGCCAAATAGACTTCTATGGTGACACACCCAATATGGGGGTTTTATATCAAAAATTTATTATGGTCTATTTATTACTGAAATTGCTAATAACATGTGCTAGAAAAAAGTTTGGTACTCCCAATTAATCCCTCAGTTGAACTTCTTTTGGTGGACTATTCTACATGGAAAAATCCTCACTCTTCACAACTTGGTCAAGAGGGGATTTAGCCTCGCTAAGATATGTTGTTTATGTAAAAAGGAGGAGGGACGTATAAATTATATTTTTTTACATTGTGAGTTTTCTACCGAGGTTTGACAATAGATCCTATCGCAGCTCAACCTCATGTGGGTTTCTAGCAAGGATATCCAAGATAGGTTTCAAGGCTAGTACTCTTCTTCCCAAGACCCCCTCATTAGACTCTTATAGAATCAAATCCCTCATATCTTCTACTAGATCTTATCGAAGGAGTGTAATAACAAGATCTTCTGGGAGAGTGAGCTCACCATGACTGAGGTATTCTACCTGGACTCAAACTATTACAAGATAATTTTATGGTGACCCAATGGAAGAGTCCTAGTCTCCCCCCTCTGATTGTGACTATAGAACTTCTAAGATTTGGGGAATTGGAAAGGTGTTCTCCAGACACAATAACACAAAACTCACTACTATAAAGGCTAGTATTTGGTCCCCACCCTAGACCTCATGGCTCAAGCTTAATTTTGATGGTTCCTGTATGCACCTTAATATGGTTGCCTAGACCTTGGGCCCCATTTACTCAATTTGTCAAATATGAATTTTCTAAATCAATGCTTTACAATATATTCACATCAATTTCCTTGATCAAATCATAACTATTTCAATCATTTCAATAATCTCCTAAGGTTTAATCATGTCATCAATAATTTTATTTAATTAAAAGAAATATTCTCTCTTAAATAAATAAAATAACCTTATTTAATTGAAAGAAATATCTTTTAAATGAAATAAAATCTTTTTTAATTAAATGATTTTATCTTATTTAGAATAATATCTCTCTTTTAATTAAATAATGTTATCTTATTTAATTAATAGAGAATCATTCTTTTAAATAAATAAAAAGTCCTCTTACAGCTCTTTGTGATGAAAAAAGGGAAACAAATAATTAAAAATAAATAAAATCCCTTTTCTCTCCACACTCTCTAAAAAATGAGCTTTATTTCCTCTTTTTGGATTTATCCCACATTGCTCTTGAGGATGCATTCTCTTCCACATTTTCCTATATAAGGAGCCCTCTCCTTCTCATTTTGAGGATCTAAGAATTTTCATGTTATTGTTATACTGCAGGTTTGGAGAGCAATCTTGGAAGAAGCTTGTTGAGCACATTTGGAGCTTTGGATATTTGAGACTTCTTTCTTCTTGTATTTTTCTCTCATGCCTTATGGAAATCCATAGTTTAGATTAATATTGCATTCACATAATAGTTTAAATTCATGTTTCCTTTCATAGATTAACATTGTATAAGCATTCATTTCAATAGAATAGTTTATTTCTTGCATTGTTATCATCTAGACTAGTTTTATTTGCATGCAATAACTTGATGATCATGGAGATTAGCATGCTTGCTATTCATCTTTGAATCTCTCATTTCTTGGTGTACTTGCATGGGCATAACTAGGTCAATCTGAGGGCCTCATATACAAACCCCTGCGCTCCATGAATAAAGAGCTATGAATCGCTGTTTGAGACCTCATTCTTGAGTGTTCTTGAATATAATGATTCACAAAAGTGTGACTACTTTCTAGCACACATTTTTGACACCCACCGTGGGGCAGAAAAGATCAATTTCTAGCCTCATTCTTGATTAGTTTCTCAGTTTTAGTGTTGGTTCCAGGCCTTGTACGGCCATGTATGGCCTAGAAACCTTGTAATATAATAATGGATGGATAGAACGATTAATCCTCTTTCTCATGCTTTTGGTTTGGTTCATTTTTATAAAGAAATGAATAAGTTATGATCATTTTGGTGAAAGTGGGTATTTGTAGATTTGAGATTCTCTGAATACAGTCAGATTGAAACATCTGGTATGGACAAATTGTGAAAAATCAGTATCTCTAACAATATTCATTGAAACTATACATGAATTATCTTTCATTTCCTTTTCATTTGAGTCATTTTTATGCAGATTTGTGAAAGTTGTGGGCATTTGAGTGAAAACTAGTTTTTAACAATCTGTATTGGAGTTGCAGGCAATGATTTATGAATGGGAAAAATAAATCGCTTCCATATTTGAAAACTAGATTCATTAATAGTTACTATGAAATTGGCTTGGTTTCATTTAGATTTTTTTTGAGAAAGATATGTGATTCCCTAGGCAGGGCCTAGTGTTTTAGATCTGGTTTATGACAGAAAAATGGCAGTCTGAAAAGGTTATTGGTTGAGGAACCAAATTGAATCATAAGACCTTTTAATTTTGGGGAATGATAGTTCTTAATGTTGGATAAAAACTTCATTCTTTCTAGAAATTTTAATATTATGATTTTATGGGTCAAATAAATCAATCTTTAAAGACTGTCTTGAAGACAATAATGTTACATATCTTACGGTTTGCCATTGATTTGTCTTGATTCTGTACTTTCAGATGTGTGCTAAATGCTAGATTGCAGATCTTTGGACCTAAGGTGAGTTCTTAAAATCTCTATAACACTTGGTTTGGGCATAAAATTAATCTCTCATGTGTTTGGCTTGAGTGTTACACACTTTCATAGAACACATTTTTTTATTCTCTTAATGGGAAATAAACGAACATAGATTTGATTTCATAGAAGTTTGTGTTTAAGTGCATGCTTATCTTTTAAACATTAAGTAATTCTTGGTTCCAATATCAAAAAAATCTCATTGAGTAATCTAGGGCATGGATTCATTCCTTTTTTACATGAAGAGTTAAATGCACCACTTTGTGGACTCACTTCATGTTTACTTGGAAAGTTAAATATTCCATGATTCAAACCCTCTTGCACTTATGAGTAGTAGTGATTAGCAGTCTTAGATTACTTGTGATTGATCTAGATTGCTATCTTGGGTTATTGGACTCGCTAATCTACCGACCCCTCATTTCCGCCCTGTGGTTGCAATCTCAGCGCCACATTAAAGGGGAGGGGTCTATAGGAAAGAAGTGTTAATTGTTCCACTAGGCAACCCTTTTGTGCTTTTTGGAACTCACTTGTTTTCTAGGTTATGGAATTTTTTGTAGCTTATGTGGGGTGTTAAGTGTCCCACCTTGTGGACTCACCTCATATTTGCTTTAAGCATTAAGTGTTCCACCTTTAGTGCTTTTCAATACTTTTTGATAGAAAATTACTTACTTTTCATTTTTTTAGAAGGCCTGCTTGGGGATTTCATCACCTCAAGGGACGACCTTAACTCCCATGTTCCGGTGGAGTATAAATATCGGGAGGTGAATCCAAAGACACCTCTCTTGGGAATGAGTTATATTTCACTCTTGGCTAAGCCTCAAAGAACTTTATACCTTTGAGAAGTGAAGGAGGAGATTTGGGTTATTGTCTCCCCCTGGCTGTGTGATTTCGGATTCTTCTCATCTATGGATTTGTGCCTCACGTACCTTGCGTATATCGAGGACACCCTTTAGAAAAGCCATGTATATCCTTTTAGATAGCTTGCTAGGATGTTGTTATGTTCTACGTGCCTGCTAAAACATTTTCAAGAACATACACAAGTAGAATCTTTAAGGAGTAGCATACTAAGTCACTTTATTGTTTGTGTGCAAGGTTTCTTTGCCCCTTGTTCATTGTTTGAAGACAATTTCTTGCTTGAACTCCTTGATTGCTATCTTATGTGCTTGATCAATGATAAAAATTTGTTGATATTCTTGATCTTTTAAAATGAACATAAAAATTGAGTTCTTGAGTTGAAGCACCAACCTTTTTTTATAGCTTGCTCGATCTTCTACCTTGTTGTTACCTTGGGAATAATTGTCAAGTTAAAAGACTATTCTTGGTGAGAGTTTATCTCTAGAATTGCTAGCCACATTCTTGGAGAATTTTAGTACTCTTTTTGTCCAAACCATTTCCATCAAATTCAATTTCAATTATATTTTGGCCTAGTCCAACCTCCTGATTCAAAAGTGCAAGGATAGTCACCCTTTGATTTGAGACACCTCTTTGACAGTGTTGGTAATGCCTTTTGCAATTTCTATCTTACCATATCCCTTTGGACATTAGAGAAATTTGATTATCCTAGTTTGGTGTTGACATTTTGTGAGGCCATCTTATCGCCAAGTGTCTTCAATTCTCAGTCTTCCTTGGTCAATCTAGGTTAGATCCTAGGTGCTGTTATGTTGCTCAACATCTCAATGAATGTTAATGGTATCAATTGCACAAGATGACTTTTCCTATGTTTTTCTTCTAAAGTCTTCTATTCACATGGGAAATTCTTCTTGTCTTCCTAATTCTTTTCCTCTTATTATCTAGTCTACTTCTTTCTATTCTTTTCCTCTATCATTCCTACACTTGATTCCTTTTCCTCTAGAACTATGAGTTTCAACTATCTTGTTGTGGAACCTCTCTTGAAAATGGATGATCTTGATCTCCTTGCTCAATTTGAAGAGCATTATTCCTCAAAAAATCTTATGGGTGAAAAATTTATGGCAAAAATAGAGGAAAAATCAATTAAATCAAGTGCCTTTGCTAGAATTATCAACTTGATCCTATCACAACCTCCTTCTTCCAAAAGTCTTTCATCTTCTAAATCTTCCAAATATTATCATGACTCTTTTAAAAACTATTCACATTCTTCATCTTCCAAATCTTATCATGAATATTCTAAACATTATTCAAATTCCTCATTATCTAAGTCTTCTTCTTCCACTAGGTCTTCACCTTCCTCTTCTTCACGATCTCATTCCTCTTCTACTTATCCCAAGAGTCTTACTTCTCTTCACGAGACATACCATGATGAGCAATATGATAGCCCTTGTGATACCTCTTCCACGAAGAGTGACATGCCCATCTTTGATGACTATGATGACTATGATGATGGACAATGTAACAATACCTATGAAACCCCTATTCCTAAGAGTCGTCCTCGTCGTGTGCTTGTGCTTACTGGAAAAGGTTTGTCACATTGGATAGATTGTGATGGTGATCCATATGACTCTGATTTTGAAAGAGACTTTGATGATTTCTGTGAACAATACCTAGACGATACATCTACTTCACTTGAGGAAGAGAAAGCTCAACGCACTGATTATAAATGTAAATACTATAAGAATGTTTACTCTAAGAACTCTCATGCTAAAAATAAAGATTATACTCTCAAGCAAGATCATGTTAATGCTAGACCTTTGTCTTGTGATGGTTCCATTCCATCCCCTACTTCTTCCAATACTCCTACATCTCCTAAAGTCGCCAAGTCTTCCAAATCTTTCACAAATTCTTCATCCAACAAAGATCCTAATGCTTTTCACATGGTTCCCTATAGTTATCCTCAAGGGCCATCTCTTAAAGATACTCAAGCTAACCTTCACTTGGCTACCAATACTTTCAGTAATGCTAAACCTAAAGAGCCTAAGCCTTCATATGCTATAATGCCTACTTCAACTGGTCCTTCACCATCTCTGCAACAGTCTTTCATACAATCCCAACATGTTTCCTTGTCCTTAGAAGTGGCTCCATGTCAAGAGGACTCTAAAAATGATGAAGAAAAGAACATAAAGAAAGATCAAGATCAAGAACCCTCCATTTCATCCAATCCTTTTCATGATGTCTTTTATTCACTTCATGATTCTTTTGATCCTACAGACCCTTTTTCATGCATTCCACCATGTCTTAAGTCTTCTCCTAAGCAAGATCAAGCTACTACTTACACTGTTGAGCTTATTGACAATCAAAATAACCTTACTACACTTTCACTTTCCAAAGATGATACTTTCATTAAGGTTCGTAAAAATGGTGTTGTTACTTCCAATGTTAAGCCTATTGATAATCAAGAGAAAAATTATGTGCATATACCATCCAAAGATCCTTGTCAAGATCAAAGTCTTCCATCTTCTTGTTCTACCATTCCATGTTCATTTCCACTTTCTGCTCTTCCTAAGTCTTTGCAAGCTTTGAACAATCCTATCAAAGAAAATGCTCTTATTCAAGATGTCCAGGATCCTATTGAAAATTCTAATGCTCACTCTGAAGATGCTGATATCCTTGGTTGTCATATAGATGCTAATGAACTTATTGATTATCCTTTTGCATCTTCCACTTCCATCCTTGGACCTCTTCCACCACTACTAAGGACTTCACGTCTTCCTTCCATATTGGGTCCTTATGTCCCTTCATTTTACACTCCTAACTCTCCTAATTCATCATCTATCTTGGGTCCTTATGTCCCTCCATCTCTTATCTTTCCTCAAGATCAACATGGATGCATACCTTTGAATCCTTTTCATCCATCCACCCATCTACACCAGTCATATTATCCTTCTTCTTCCACATGTCCCAAGTCTTTTGGAAGTAACTTGAATGTTCAATATAAGAAATAGAAACAATACAAGAATCCATCAAAGAAAGAAGATCACCATGTCTCCTCTAATCGACATGGGGGCATAAAGTCAAAAGAGATATCTAAGAAGAAAACTACAAGACAAGTATGGGTTCTAAAATCCATCATTCAAGATATTCTCTCTAAGTCATCAAAAGGAAATAAAAAGCCCAAGGCTATATGGATTCCAAAGTCTCTCGTAAGAGAGTCTCATGTTGAACAAAAAGTGAAGTTGACATTCAAGCTTTCAAAGACTTCCACCTTATATTCTTCCAAAAACATTCTTCCATTCCATGCACCTGAACCACAACCTCTACTAAACATTCACCATATTCCTTCACATATTCATTCATTCAAGTTTCCTCCATCCTGTCACCACCCTCCAAGGTGTGCGTCGATGTTGATCTGAACTTCCTTTTCATCTACTCTTTCACAATCCGTCCATTCATTATTCTCTTGCCTTCTATCATTTTTCCTCATTTGCATATTCCTCCTATCTTCCAACTCCACTCGCTTTACATAAAACCGTATCCTCCATTTTTCTCTTCCATCTTCCTTTCCCTATCAGCATCTTTGAGCATATAATTTTGAATCATTGGCATATCATGGTTTATCCTTTCAAGGAGAATTATCTAAAATCTTTCCTTCTTCCAAAAATTATAAAATTCAAAAAAGAAAAGAAAAAAGAAGAAAAAATGAAAACATTGAAAATGTGCCTTGGTGAAAACCTGAAAACAGGCACGTTGGTGGCAAAATTAAAGAGAAATAAATTCGTCCTATGGTGAAAACCACTCCCTTGTGGCACCTTGGATAGGTACCATGATGAAAACCTAGCAATCAGGCATCATGCGTAGTTCTTCTACATATCTCATCCATTCCATCTTCTCTCTTTGATCCTGCTTTCATTTCTTTCATGTCTAGCCTTCATATCTATTCTCCTCCATTCATTCTAGTCTTTCAGTATCCTTTTCCCCTTGGTCTTGATCTAATAAAAAAGAGTAAAAAAAAATGATGCTATGAAACCTCTTGACACGTCTACTCCTTTGGACTGCATCCTTTCCTTCTTTTGCATTACACTTTTTGTGACTTATCCTATGCTGGTCTTTCATTGCTTGTCCAAATGTACTTTACATGATAATTTTTCCCTAGCTTGGGTACTCTTGAGGAGTTTGCCTTTGAGGATTTCTTCCATTCATTCTCCTTCATTTTGTTGTCTTCCATCTCTCCCACCAGCTTGCTAATCCCTCTTATTCTCCACCTCGCTAGACATTGGGACTGCACGATGTGATCTTGCTTGGGAGTTTGATGCTCATTCTGTTTGAGGGCATCCTTTGTACATACTTATTGATCCTGAAAAAATTCTAAAAAAATTCATATATGATGCTGAAAAAATTCTAAAAATCAGAAAATGTCCTGAAAAAATTATCATCTTAGTGAAAACCTAGCAATAGGCACTTTAATGTATCTCAAAAAAATTATATATTCCAAAAATACTTAAAAAATAAAAAATTCAAAAAATTCAAAAAAAATAGAAAAAGTGCCTTGGTGAAAATCGGGAAACAGGCGCCTTGGTAGCAAACATACAAAAAAATTATAAAAAGTCCTGAAAAAATTCTTCCAAGTGGTGAAAACTGGAAACGGGCACTACTTGAGGCCTTTGCACCCCTATTTCTTAGCATGCGTCCTCGACACTTAGCCTTTCTCCATTATACCTTGTCTTTGTTGCCTTGGTTTGGAATTGGTCTTTGTCTTTGTCCAGGGGGCATCACTATGTTAGCTTTGGTCTCTTGGATATGCTTTTCTTTAGGACACCTTGCAAATGGTGTTTTTCAACACCAACCCAATTGTGTTTTTCAACACAACCCCTGACATCGAGTGTTTTTCAACACTTATCAGTTTGGTCTTATCTAGTTTGGTCATGTGATCTTACCTACTATCAAGCATTCGATCCTTATCCTTGGAACTCAGTATTAGTTTACACACTTAAAATTTTTAAATGCAACACTTAGTGCTTGAGATATGTCATGATCTTTTCTTTGTGTACTGACTGATATTGATTTTCGTTGAGTGTCCTTGTCTAATAAGTCTCTCCATGATGCATCACTAGAAGACTTGGGGCATGGGGCATGTTTTTATTTGCTTTCTGCTTGTGGGTATTGTCTTGAACCTCTTCTGTGTCTCTTGTTGTCTCCTTGACACACTTAGGAGATTTAAGGCATCATCCTTGACTATTTTTTGCAGAACCATTCTCATGGTCATCCCAGAGTTTATGCCTTGATGTGAGCATGGTTTTGCTACATTAAATTGGGTAAGATAACATTGTAGTCATCTTGACCTTTATGTCTTTTGATGCTCATGTTAGAATCTTTCCACATTCCAATCTGATATTAATCAGATTCATATCTTCATAGTTGCGTTTGTGACTAGTGTTGATTGTGTGATTGTCTGATGTCCGGTAATAATGGCCCAATGATGAAAATAAGTTCTCTTACATTCTATAATGAATGATGAACACAAAAAACCCTATGTTACCCATGCAAGTACACCTTTGCATTTTCATGTAGCTTGCATTATTTAGACTTCATGTTCAATTTGCACTTTTAGGCTGCATTCTGAGTTTGAGAGGGTTTCCTTCATCTTTCTTGTGGACTTTTAGTCAACTGTGGTCACATTTTGATCTTCATTTCCTTGCCTTCTTTCGTGATCTCAATCAAAATTCCCTATCTTAAACCGTTGATTGATTTTGGGGCATCTTCTTTCTGGAGGCAAATTCTCTTTCTTCTCTCCATTTCTTTCCATTTCTTCCAAACTTCTATCTTCCATTCACTTTCACCCCACTTCTTTTCTTCTAATTCAACCTTGGGGCATAATCTTTCTTGCTGATCTACCTTGGTTCTATGATTTTTTTTATCTTTCATCTTATGTCAAGAACCTTATGTTTAGTTCAATTTGATCAAATTTATCAATTTATTGTTTCTCCTCTATCTCATTTCGATTTCGATCATGAGGGGGCAGTACCTACCAAACTTCATTGCTTGATTCAGCTTTATCAAATTTATTGATTACTTCTCTTGGGGAAACCTTGCTTGAGATTCTTATCTCTTATTTGAGACTTGACAATTACCTATTCACAGGTGTTGGCCTTATATTTTTCAGTCTTCTTATCTATGTCCTGATGTGTTCCCATCCATCGAACACACATCTGGGTTGTTTTGTGATCCCAAATTGGTCTCACGCTTCAATTCCATTCTTTGACTGCATATGATCCCGAGTCGACCTCACATTAGTCAAAGAGGGGCATATGTATGCACCTTAAAATGGTCGCCTAGACTTTGGGCCCCATTTACTCAATTTGTCAAATATCAATTTTCTAAATCAATGCTTTACAATATATTCAAATCAATTTCCTTGATCAAATCATAACTATTTCAATCATTTCAATAATCTCCTAAGGTTTAATCATGTCATCAATAATTTTATTTAATTAAAAGAAATATTCTCTCTTAAATAAATAAAATAACCTTATTTAATTGAAAGAAATATCTTTTAAATGAAATAAAATCTTTTTTAATTAAATGATTTTATCTTATTTAGGATAATATCTCTCTTTTAATTAAATAATGTTATCTTATTTAATTAATAGAGAATCATTCTTTTAGATAAATAAAAAGTCCTCTTAAAGCTCTTTGTGATGAAAAAAGGGAAACAAATAATTAAAAATAAATAAAATCCCTTTTCTCTCCACACTCTCTAAAAAATGAGCTTTATTTCCTCTTTTTGGATTTATCCCACATTGCTCTTGAGGATGCATTCTCTTCCACATTTTCCTATATAAGGAGCCCTCTCCTTCTCATTTTGAGGATCCAAGAATTTTCATGTTATTGTTATACTGCAGGTTTGGAGAGCAATCTTGGAAGAAGCTTGTTGAGCACATTTGGAGCTTTGGATATTTGAGACTTCTTTCTTCTTGTCTTTTTCTCTCATGCCTTATGGCAATCCATAGTGTAGATTAATATTGCATTCACATAATAGTTTAAATTCATGTTTCCTTTCATAGATTAACATTGTATAAGCATTCATTTCAATAGAATAGTTTATTTCTTGCATTGTTATCATCTAGACTAGTTTCATTTGCATGCAATAACTTGATGATCATGGAGATTAGCATGCTTGCTATTCATCTTTGAATCTCTTGTTTCTTGGTGTAATTGCATGGGCATAACTAGGTCAATCTGAGGGCCTCATATACAAACCCCTGCACTCCATGAATAGAGAGCTGTGAATCATTGTTTGAGACCTCATTCTTGAGTGTTCTTGAATGTAATGATTCACAGAAGTGTGACTACTTTCTAGCACAGTTACATCCATGGAGGGCTCCAGGCAAGAGGAGGTATCATTCATGATCATAGGGGGATATTGGTGGATTCTTTGGTTGTCCCCTTCATAACCATACTATTAACCAAGATGAGGGAATGGCCCTCCTTTGGGGTTTGAATTTTTCCATTGCCCTCGGATGTACCAATAGAAAAATTGAAGGGGATTCCAAAGTTAACATTGAGGTTGTCCAAAGAAACTCCATGGATGGATGGAAATTCAACTACATTATATCTAACATACATTGTTAAATGGAAAGGCTTCATATGACCAGCATCAGGCACACTTACAATAAAGGTAACTATGTGGCATATGCTATGGCTGCTGCTAGTGTACAGTTAGATGGGTTACAGTATTGAAGGGTTGTTAGTCAACTGCCTCAGGCTATGCAAGACTTTCTTAGGCATGAAATGAATGACATCGACATTGAAATCCATGATGTTTAAAAATTGGCTCGAGGTTTGGGTGCTAATGGGTGGGCCCCGATGCTCTTATAATTCTACCACTAGTGCTAGTTTTTCTTTGAAATGCCACATGGGTTTTATCTGAGGGCTCTTCATTCCCAACAGGGGGTTGACGTGGCTTAGCTTTACAATGTTACCTTTTATGGGCCATTATTATTTTGAATGGATTATAAGTAAAGTGTGAATTATAGAGGATCACAATGGATTTGGGGCAGATTTTAATGATGCTTTTTGCATTTTACAACATTGTTCCTACATGTTGACCTAGGTGGTGTCTCTGGCAGAGATTTATGAGGCAAAGGGTAATTACTATCCTAACTATGGTGCCCATGATGACAAGACCTTAAGACTAAGCTACGACTATCACTCCACTATTTTTCCCAACTTCCCTACCTTCATACTATGCTCTTCTTCTGGTTTTAGTAATTTTGTGGGTGACCACTACAATTCTAGTTTTAGTGGTTTCATGGGTAACTACAATTTTTGGGCTACATGCAACTTCTTTTTAGCTAAATTGTGGGTGTGGGTTTCTTTGTTGGTCTAGGAGAAGATGGATGGTGACCAATGTAGGATTGAACTAGATAAAATTGTGGAAGAGTTTTCCTTTAACCCCATTGTCATGTACTTCTATAAAGAGGGAGGGATTCTTCCCTAAATGGAAAACCTTACGAGCCATGATGAAATGATCTCACGATAGTTTGTGAAGATCTTGAATGAAAGGAGCATCACAATCAATGGGATTATGTTCGAGATTAATGAGGAACTCATCAACAAAGTTACTGGAATGCCCACCTCAGTCAAAAAATATAAAAAAAATCTAAAGCGCAAGCGAAAAATGACTTTGTCAATTTTTTAGAAATGAGCAGAGCCCGGTATCTAAGAATGGGGGTTACAACATTTTTGAGCTACCTAAATTATGGTCGAAAATGTGCTAATTAAACATAAAATCCTTCATGTTGGAGGGTCACTATGGTACTTTATATAACTACCATATTCCCATCTTAAACCATTTTAGACATAAATTATTGATTTCATCATGCCCTCTGCCCTCCTCCCACTGTGGAAGTCATCCAAACTACCCAGCAGCCCTCGTCACCCTTAATTTCCCTCAATCGGGGCTTTCCCACGCCCTCGGGTTCTAGGGGATGCTCCACCCCTGCCATCATTCATAAATCCTCATAGACTCACCCTGCTCTTGGCTCATGTCCTGGCTCCAAGCATGACCTAACCCTTGAAGATTCCTCTAAGCCACCCCCCAAGAAGTATAAAAAGATCTTTAATGACCTACAATGCCTAATGGCTACTGACCCTCAGCCCAACTCTACTCGTTGTTATACCCATTTGTCTAAAGAACGCTTAGTAAAAGAGCCATAACATAATTGTTGAATCAGGAGAATGCCTCGGTGGGATCTCCCAGCAGGGAAGAGGCTAAGAATTTCTCTGATCATGAGGAGGGTAAAGATGACAATTAAACTTCCTTGGCTAAGAAGGACACAGAGGACAAGGACCCCAATGCTGGAAAAGACATCATTAATGAAAGTACCAAAATGGCTAAGGGTGGGGGCTTGGTGGGAAGAATCAAATACTGGATTGCCTACCTGGCGAATGCGATGACCAAACTTACTCTTAACCTGGACAACACCAACAAGAGACTAGCAGATGATAGCAAGTTTTCCCTCAAGGTTATGTATGTTTCATCAACAACCCTCTCTCTTTTAAACGAGAAGGCCTTGGATGGGAAGGAGTAAGTGGATGTAAATCGTGAGCTCTTCAAATTCTTGAATGAAGAGTAAGCTGACCTATTGTTTTCTAAGCGCTTATGGGATGGAAAATGACTTTGTTGCTGAACCGGGGTGGTGCTACGAATGGTGGTGTTGCTGACTTCAAGCCCAATTCTTGGGCTAGTTTTTTTGGTTACAGTTTTAAGTTTAAAACTTTAATTATTGTTATTAGCCCTCTATGGCATACTTTCCTTTTTATGCTGGTTAAACTTGATACTATCGCATGGATTTTTGAAACAAAGCAGTTGTGTTGGTTTAATTTTTTTCAATTTTGTTTTTGATAGAGGTAGATGGTTTATGTGCTTTGATGCTTCTTTCTAGGTTGAATTACTATACTATTAATTCTTCTTTAGTTAGTTGTCTAATGTACTCTGGTCAAGCACCATCTTGTTGTTGCTTAATTCAAAAACATTCTGCAACATTTGTAATTTTAGCTCATGAACCCCTAGAAACCTAATCAAATGACTTGCTCATACATAAAATATAACCCCAAGTATGAGCCCATTACAGCAAAATCATAAAAATTACAAATTTTCCCTATGAAAGCATTTAGAGAACAAGGTGTTCCTACACCAAAATTTCATCATTTTAGTCTTGGTATATCATTAATTCCCACCATAAACATCACAATGAAAATTGAAAGATGATGATGGTAACACCCTATAGTTGATGATTGCAATAAGCTAGATTATAGAATCCATGTCTTCCTTTAATAGTTCTTTAGCGCTTGTTGTGTAATAGTCTAATACAATGTATTTTTCTAAATTTTGTCCACACTGTAACATTAATATACAAATTTTTTACTTACTCATTTTCTAATAAATACTTATATTATTAATATATAAATAACAACATAAATGCTCATATATATAGAGAGACACGCACTAATGGCAAACGAACAGATGAAGGACAAGATTTTTAGAAATGATTTCGTTACTGTATTAGTAATCCTATTATTGAATAACATAAGAGTACTTTTCCTGAAATTTAGCTACAAATTTTTATATGACTTAAAGAGCTAAAACCATAAACGCATAATTAACCATCTGTCCATTCGATAAATTGCATTGCAATCGAAATAAACAAACCCTTCCAATCTGATACTTCTTTCAAGTTGAAATATTATATTTAATAGAACTTTCACCAACACATAGATTGCAGTCACGTTTTCAATAACAAACGGCACACTAAAGTGACCAGAAGCTCTGCAAAAGTTTTGCAGTAAAACCATAAATGGTTCCTCGGGAAACATTTATAACACGCCTCGTAGACACCAGCCCGAACATATTTATATGGTAGAATGTGCTTAAGCGAGTTTAAATGGTTGGCACGTTGTACGATGGTGGGGGCTTGAATAGATTAACCTAAACACAAATATAAAAGATATCTATTGTGCGTAATACTTAAGCTGCTAACATCTCAAATCTTAAACAGCAGCACATATTATTATCCCTCCGCTACATATCTAACCGACAATTGAAATTCAGAAGTTGTATGGAGGGGGGCTACCATGACCGGTGCCTGGACTATGATCTTCTGGATGATACTCAACCAAAATTTTCCTATTCATTACAGATCTTTCACCATCCTTATCTCCAGAAATCCAGGATTTCATTTTGGAAGATAAAATAGGAAGGTCTCCTTCAGCTTTGGAGGTAGAAGCGATTACAGAAGATATTAGTAGCCATAACAGAAGATAAGTAGCAGCATGGCTTAAAACTCCCTTCATATGCTATGAGGAAACATGCAGAGGAAACAATACAGAGGAAGAAAAGATTCAACCAAATTCAAGTAGTGTATGAAGAGTAGAATGGAAAGATGTTCTTATTTATAGGCGGCTATGGGTATTCAAAAGCTGTTTTAGAATATGTGGGCTTTGAATACCACTATGGTTTTACTCATTTTCTCTCGTTTCACTCGCACTTGGAATTTTGTGGTCGGGTGTCGATAATCTACTCGTAAAGTATTTTAAGTGTAAAACCTCTGTCAAAAGGTATTAAATTAAATGCGGAATAACCTCCTTGATTTTTAATTCCTTAGGATCTGCGGTTGGAGATAGATGGATAAAAGAATACAAGTATAAAATGCTGCAATGTGCTATTTTGTCTGCCATGTTCTGTGTACAAGCGAACCTTGTAAAATTTCAAATGGAAATGGCATGTCTATCCTATGATCATAGATTTCACATGATTATCAGATTTTGTTGTACATAAACGTCCTCTTCAGTTCTTTGTCAAACCGCTATAAATTTACTTATAATGGTAGATGATGATATATTACATTGAGGATTTTAGTTGAAATACGGGGAGATAATGATAGATTTAGTAGCAGTATTTTGCTATTTTTTATTCATAACTTGTTAAAACTATAAAGGTGATTTTTTATTTTTTTTTCATTTGCAAATATGTTATGCCTGCTTCGTGTGAAGAAGATAAATGATTTTATAAATTACTATGAGTCTAATGTTAGTTATTAATAAAAGTTTTACATCAAATAAATGTTTAAAGTTGAATATTAATTATTTTAAATATTAGGAAGTGAATATTTAGTTTTATAGGAGGTGACAAAGATGAATGTTTTTTTAAATTATTATAATAAAAATTATTTATTTTTTAAAATCTATTTTTTAATTATAGTTTTTAAATTGTATTTATTTTATTTTATTTTTTAAATAAAGTGGAAAATCTAATAAATCAATTTTATAGATATAAAAAAAGAAGAAAAGAGAAAAATATTTGGAGGGGAAAGTTCAAGAGGATCCACCCCATCACCTACTAACTTAGATAAAATAAGAACTAAAACCTCAAACCTTAAATCAAGAGGTGCATAACAATGGTCTCCATTTAAGTTTTGTTGTTAGTTGAAATATATTATATAACTTTTTTGTATAGTTTGGTATTTAAACCTTTCTAAATAATGGCCTACAATATTACTCTAACTCTTCACTATACTCTCCATTTAGAAAAAATGTGCATAACCATATATACCATCTATGTCTTGTTGTTACTTGCAACATATCATATAATTCTTTTGTACCTCTTGGTAAAAAAGTCTTTCTAAACCTTCTTATTTGTTGCATTTTCGCTATCTTCACCCATTTTTTCAACTATTGAAACTCAGTATTTAAAATCCCATCCAAGATTACATATAGGCAATGAATTTTCTGAACAATTCATTTAAATGAAATGTAGTTTTCCCCACAATATTTTCTTTCTCAAAGTAGACCCATACACATTATAATTATGGTTACTTAGATGTTATCTATTTCCATGTTTTACCTAGTAGGAATTTCTTGAGTCCTCTTTGTCTTACATATTCAAGGAATTGAATGTATATAGTTTTATAATAGATCTTATATTGATTGTATAGATGTTTATTTGTGAAATATCTTTTGGAAATTTTTTAAATTCATTCTATTGCTACTCCACCATATTTTTAGACTTGTGAATAGAAATTTTATCACATGTCTTGTTCAATTTGATCCCTTTTCTTATCATTGGTATATTATAGAGGTGAATGGAGACCATTTCCATATTCCAAAATCTTGTAACATAACTATTTTCATAGAATTTTAAAAATTTTCAATATTGATTTCTCTTTCGTGGACCTATAAGTGCATTCTGATGCGAATTAAGCTAGGATAGACAAGCTTGTCTATGCTCCTGATCCTCAACTAGGATCTTAGTGTTCCTCCACACCAATATAGGTCTCTAGGCTTCCTCATCCTGCAAAGGACTCCCCCTGACCTACCTAACCTTCCCACCAAGTTTCACACTCTCATTCATTCACCTTCTTACTTTTCATTCTAACAACTAGACCCTCACATAGGCTAAAAAGGGTGTTTTGAGCTTCTAGCTTCTTTTTGAGCTCCAACAGTGGAAGTCAAGGGTTCCTATGTCTTTTTTGAGGTTAACAACACCTTCTCAATGCATTAATAAGGTTTTGGTAGCACCCAATCTAGGGGTTCCTTTGGAAACTAGGGCTATAAGGAAGTGCTAATTAGGCCTCCTTCCGGATTTGTAGGACCTGCCACACCTTCCCCATATAGAATCAAATCTGCTAGCCTTAAAGAAAATTTCTTCTAATGCCCCACACTCAAGGATTTTTGAGGTCTTGGGTTCTCAAATGGTGGTACAACATATTTAGCAAAAATGAGGGTTTTGAGGATTTTGGTGGCTCTCCAAGCTTCTGGTCTTATATAGTGCCCTTCCACTACCTATCAAACCTCCTTCTTCATCATTTAGGACCTTCACACATCCATTATGACTCCCACGAAAGGGCATGTCTTGACTCTTCACCTGCCACCTACTGGAGCTTCTGTATTGCTGCTGGAACCTAGTTGGGTTATACCAAACTCGCCTAGGTCTTAGTCAAACAAATATTTGCACTCATGCTCTGGGACCCTGCATCATTGTACATCACCATTAGGGTCTGTACTTTGAGAATTCACAATCCCATGGGTTTTCCACAATGGATACCAAAGATACAACCCTATTAACCCATGTTCCTCAAGACTGGACAGGGAACAGTAAAGAACAACAGTAATAAGAAAGAAACAATAACAACACTCTGATGAATGAAACTTCTACGTACAATGAAAATTTATTCACACAAAATGAAACACACAACAAATTTCCACACAAAGTTTTCAGTATTTACAAGTATTCAGTCATTCAATGATTGTTACCACCAAATCTTCACCAGTCTACCGTATTGTAGCTTCACACTTCTGACATTCAACCACCCATACATTAGGGTTACAAAAAGCTTAAATATGTTTTCCTAGGAGTGAGTGTTAGGAGTTTAGGGCGTGACAAGCCTCTTAGATAGGTTTGTCATTGCAAAGAAAAAAATTGCTTAGCAACTTTTAAAAGTTGCTAGTAACTTGTGAGCAACATTGAGTTGCTTGAGCAAGTTTTGCTCACACATCCTAATAGACCATTTCTAGGTCTTCCAAAGCTCTCATGTGCATTACATAACCCCTAATCACTAACTCCTATACTACTTTTCCATAAGAATCTCAAAAACCTCAAGTTGACATTTTGCTTGAGTTAAAGGGCAAAGCAAACTCATAAGGACTATCAGACTTCTAGGACTAACACCTAGCCTAGACAACCAAAATGGAGTCAAACAACATGATGACTCTTATTCCAAATGCAAGCATAAAAATACCAAAACAAGAAGGTGAGGGCCCTCATAGAGGTGCTCCTGCACCATACTCCCCCTCAACACAAGCTAAGGCACCTTGGGGTCTAGAGGTGCTAGATCAATCCCAAAAATTTTGAACTATCCTTCTTTAACCTAGGTGGCTTCAGATTTAGGCTGAACCTTCCATTTGACCAGATGTTTCATATAAATTTGATGCCTAGTTGCCTTCTTCACCCTGGATTCTAAGATGCTCTTTGCTTTAGTCGGTTCCTTCTTGGGCATCACATTTGTATTGATGTCTTGTAATACCTTAGTTGGGCCTGTTTCTTTCTGATTGATATCACCCTTGAATCTGATCAGGTCTGCAACATTGAACATTGGTGAGATGGATAAATCTGAAGGTAACTCTACCTTGTAAGCATTTTCTCCATACTTTGCTAAGACCTTGCAGGGGCCTACTCTCCTCATTTGCAGTTTAGTAGGCATGCCTTTTTGCATTCTTGCCTTGTTAAGATGGACCATAACATAGTCCCCAATCTGAAACTGTACCTCTTTCCTCTTTTCATCCACTTTAGCCTTGAGCCTTTGAGAAGACTCCATAATGGTTCTCTTCACTTGCTCTTGAACCTCCTTGATGGTTTGAGTGAAATCTTCAGCTTGTCCACTCTTCAACTCCATGGAACCTAAATCCCTCAACTGACACACTCCTCTAGGTTGTCTTCCATAAACAATTTCAAAAGGACTTCTTCCTATGGCCCTGTTCACACTATCATTATATTCATATTCAGCCTGAAATATAACAAGATCCCAAGTCTGCCCATACTCCTTTGTTAGACACCTTAGCAGGTTGCCAAGCACCCTATTGATGACCTCAATTTGACCATTAGTTTGAGGATGGTATGCTAAACTGAAAGAGAGATTAGTTCCTAGCCTTTTCCATAAGGTTTGCCAAAAATGACCCATGAACTTGTTGTCCCTATTTGACACAATACTCAAAGGAAGTCCATGAATCCTAACTATCTCTTTGAAGAAGAGATGTGCTACATAACTTGCATCATGAGTTGTCTTTCAAGGAATAAAGTGACTCATTTTAGAGAACCTGTCAACAACAACATAGATGCTATCCATACCTGATTTTGTTTTAGGGAGTCCAACCACAAATTCCATGCTTACACACTCCCATGGCCTATTTGGAATTGGTAGAGGTTGATAAAGTCCAGCATTACTTGAACCTCCTTTTGCTCTTTGACATATCCCACATTGCTCAACATACCTCTTGACATCCCTTGCTATCTTAGGCCAAAAGTAGTATCTCTATACTAACTCTAGGGTCTTATTTATGCCAAAATGACCACTTATACTACCATTATGCTTCTCTTGGATAATATTTTCCCTCTTGGATCTTCTAGGTACACAAAGTTGATTACCTTTAAACAACAACCCATTCTATAGGGTGTAATCTGCAAACTCACCATGAAAGTTGTTCAAACTCTAGGCACACCTTGTAGGCTTGTGAGAACTCTTCATCTTCCTCATATAAGTCTTTGAAACCTATTATTCCAATCCTTTGTAGCTATACCTCTTGGATAGTCAATAATTTTCTACTCAAGGCATCTGCAACCTTGTTAAGCTGCCCTTTCTTATGCTTGATTGTAAAGGTGAAGGATTGGAGATACTCCATCCATTTCAAGTGCCTATTACTAAGCTTTTCCTAAGTATTTATGTAGCTTAAAGGCTGATTATTAGTATAGACAACAAATTCTTTGGGCAAGAGATAATGCCTCCACTTCTTGAGAGATTGTACCAATGCATACAATTCCAAATCATAAGCTAAATACTTCTTCTTTGCCTCATTGAGCTTCTGACTGAAGAATGCCACAGGCCTTCATTCTTGACTTAAAACACCCCCTACTACTATACCACTTGCATCACATTCAATGGTAAACAATTTATCAAAAGTAGGTAAGAGTAGGATAGGTTTAGTGGCTACCTCTTGCTTCAATGTTTGGAATGCTTTCTTAGCTACATCAGTCCATTTGAATTTAGTTTTTAGCCCTCCTTTGATAGTATCTAATACTAGTGTACAAATCCCACTAAAGTTCCTGATGAACTTTCTATAAAATTGGGCTAAACCATGAAAACTTCTAACTTCTATCCCTATTTTTGGGGTAGACCAATTCAAGATTGCATCCACCTTCCTTGGGTCCATTTTCAAAGTACCTTTGGACACCATGAAGCCCAAATATATCAGCTCTTGTTGCATAAACTCACACTTTTCTAGATTGATGGCTAATTGCTCTTCATGTAGCTTCTTCATTACCAACCTTAGGTGCTCCAAATGTTCTGATTTTGTCTTGATATAGATGAGTATATCATCTAGATATACCACCAAAAATCTTCTTGTGAAGTCCTTCAAGACCTCATTCATCAACCTCATGAAGGTGCTTGGGGCATTAGTAAGCCCTAATGGCATGACAAGCCATTCATACAATTGATTAGTGGTTTTAAAAGCGGTCTTCCACTCATCACCCTCCTTTATCCTAATTTGGTGGTAACCACTCTTCAAATCTAGCTTTTTAAAATACATAGCACCTCATAAGAAATCCATCAAATCCTCTATTCTTAGGATGGAGAACCTATACCGGGTAGTGATCCTCTTGATAGCCCTTGAATCTATGCAAAGCCTCCATTTTCCACCTTTTTTGGATGCTAAGACTACTAGGACTGCACATGGACTTATACTCTTCTTAATCAACCCTTGATCCAACAACTCTTCCACTTGCCTTGCTACTTCCTTGTTCTGATCTGGGGTTAGCTTGTAGGCTGCTTTGTTGGGTAGAGAAGCACCGGGAACAAAGTCAATTTGATGAATTATTTCTCTTCTTAGAGGTAAAGTGGCAAGGGTTCCATCACTTACTATGTCTCTGAATTCTTCTAAGATTTGTTGCACTTCCAATGGTAAATCTGCCTTCACCTTCTTTTCTTCTTCTTTTGGTTTCACCATAATAGCACACCCTATGGTCTCCCCATCCTGTAGAGCATGTAAGAACTCTTTTCCATTTCTAAGTAACACACTAGGTGTCTTGGAAACTCCTTCTTCATTCTCTATCAAGGACTAAATTTTGAAAGTCCTCCCATCCTTCTTGAAAGCAATAGAGTTATCTTCCCCATCATAAATCATCTTCCTATCAAATTGACAGGGTCTTCCCAGTAGAAGATGGCATGCATCCATGGGTAAGACATCACAAAGAATTCTATCTTTATAACCTCCAATAGAAAATTCAACCCATGTTTTCTCATTCACTAGCACACTTTGCTCCTAGTTCAACCAAGTCACCTTGTAGGGATTTGCATGTGCGATCTTTGTAAGCTTCAACTTCTTTGCTGCCTCCTCTACTATAATGTTATCAGTAGATCCTGAATCTACTATAACCTTGCATACTTTTCCTTGTATCTTACACCTGACTCTAAAAAGAGCCCTCCTTTGCTTTGGTTCACCTTGATTAGGCTACCTTATAAGAACCCTTCTGAACATAAGATTCTCACCCATTTCTGATTCCAATCTACTGACTTCATTAGTGCATGAGCTGCTACTGTCTTCTTGTACATAAGGAATCTTTTTTTCATTATGAGAAGTAGTTGGTTTGTTAGGACATCTATAGGCAGGGTGTCCAAGTTGTGCACACTGATAGCACTTCATGGTGGCAAAGTAAGAGCTGCTTCTTCCTGCTCCTCTTCCCCTATTTCCTTGAGAACTTCTTCCTCTACTATAAGATCCTCTTGGACTAATTTCTAAACTTTGTTCCAACAACCTGCTTTCTCCTTGGTTTCTTGATTCACCACCTCTACTAGATCCACCTCTTTGACCCCCTCTAGAGTCTCTTCCTCTAACCCTATTCTTGGAGTTAGGTTCTTGCTTTCTTCTTTGTTTGTCTTCAAGTTTTTGTGCCATTTGCTGACAACCAAGTACTGTGGTAGGAGTGAAAAAAATCATCTCCTCTGCTATGCTCCATTTCAAACCACTTAAGTACCTTGCCATTTTGACACTTTCTTCCTCCTCGATCTTGGATCTTAAGCACAGTTTGTGGAATTCTTCTATATAGGTGGCTACATCCATTTCTTTTTTCCTGAGATTCAATCTTTTCCTATGCTGTTGAAC
Source organism: Chamaecyparis obtusa (assembly GCA_027943335.1). Taxonomy (NCBI): domain Eukaryota; kingdom Viridiplantae; phylum Streptophyta; class Pinopsida; order Cupressales; family Cupressaceae; genus Chamaecyparis; species Chamaecyparis obtusa. The sequence continues at coordinate 135,803 of BSBK01013343.1, forward strand.
CTCATAATCTACTAGAAGATATGCTTTCCTCATTTTTTTAACCATGGTTGTCCAATTTGCAATTGGATTATTTCCCTCTTTTTCTCATTCTTCTTCCAGGCAGTTCCACCAGGTGAGAGCTTGTCTTCTCATTCTAGACTTGGCCACTTTGACCTTTTGTGCATCAGAAACCTCTTCACATTCAAAGTGGTTTTCCATGCCTTCAATCCACTGCATAACCAATTCAGTATCCATTCTACCAGTGATAAGGGGAACTCCTTCAAGTGCTTTACTAGTTATAGCCTTGATGGCCTTCAAAAACTATTCATCTATTGTAGGAGGATCTGGAAGGGGGACCTCATCATCTATGGTCTTCTCCTTCTCTTCGGCATATTTCTCCTCCATCCTATCATTCACCCTATCTATTTTTTCTTGGACATTGTCCAAGAGCAACTCCGTCTACATCAATCTTTCTTGTAGGAGCCTGTTGGCTTCCTCTTGTTCCTCTACCTTTTTGGCTAGCTCTACATTAGTCACCATATTATTTTTGTGTGATGACCCCACTAATTCTTTTGATGGTTGAAACATCAACTGATCACCTCCCAAGCCTTACAGGCTCTGATACCAATCTGATGGGAATTAAGCTAGGATAGACAAGCTTGTCTATGCTCCTGATCCTTAACTAGGATCTCAGTGTTCCTCCACACCAATGTAGGTCTGTATTCTTCCTTATTCTACAAAGAACTCCCCCTAACCTACCTAACCTTCCCACCAAGTTTCACACTCTCATTCATTCACCTTCTTACTTTGCATTCTAACAACTAGACCCTCACATAGGCTAAAAAGGGTGTTTTGAGCTTCTGGCTTCTTTCTGAGCTCCAATAGTGGAATTCAGGGGTTCCTATGTCTTTTTTTAGGTTAACAACACCTTCTCAATGCATTAATAAGGTTTTGGTAGCACCCGATCTAGGGGTTCCTTTGGAAACTAGGGCTATAAGGAAGTGCTAATTAGGACTCCTTTCGGATTTGTAGGACCTGCCACACCTTCCCCATATAGAATCAAATCTACTGGCCTTAAAGAAACTTTCTTCTAATGCCCCATACTCAAGGATTTTTGAGGTCTTGGGTTCTCAAATGGTGGTACAACATATTTAGCAAAAATGAGGGTTTTCAGGGTTTTGGTGGCTCTCCACGTTCCTAGTCTTCTACAGTGCCCTTCCACTCCTTACCAAAGCTCCTTCTTCACCATTTAGGACCTTCACACATCCATTATGACTCCGAAAAAGGGGCATGTCTTGACTCTTCACCTGCTACCTACTGGAGCTTCTGTATTGCTACTGGAACCTAGCTGGGTTATAGAAAACTCGCCTAGGTCTTAGTCAAACAAATGTTTGCACTCATGCTCTAGGGCCCTGCATCATTTTACATCACCATTAGGGTTTTTAATTTGATAATCAACAATCCCATGGGTTTTCCATGTTGGATACCAAAGATACAACCCTATTAACCCATGTTCCTCAAGACTAGACAAGGAACAGTAAATAACAATAGTAATAAGAAAGAAACAATAACAACACTCTGATGAATTAAAATTCTACATAAAATGAAAATTTATTCACACAAAATGAAACACACAACAAATTTCCACACAAAGCTTTCAGTATTTACAAGTATTCGGTCATTCAAAGGTGACTGTTACCACCAAATCTTCACCAGTCTATCGTATTGTAGCTTCACACTTCTGACATTCAACCACCCATACATTAGGGTTAGAAAAAGCTTCAATATGTTTTCCTAGGAGTGAGTGTTATGATTTTAGGGTGTGACAAGCCTCTTAGACAAGTTAGTCATTACAAAGCAAAAGGTTGCTTAGCAACTTTTAAAAGTTGCTAGCAACTTGTGGGCAACACTGAGTTGCTTTTGCAAGTTTTGCTCAAACATCCTAATAGACCATTTCTAGGTCTTCCAAAGCACTCATGTGCATTACATAATCCCTAATCACTAAATCCTATACTACTTTTCCATAAGAATCCCAAAAACCTCAAGTTGACATTTTGCTTGAGTTAAAGGGCAAAGCAAAGTCACAAGGACTAGCAGACTTCTAGTACTAACACCTAGCCTAGACACAACCAAAATGGAGTCAAATAACATGATGACTCTTATTCCAAATGCAAGCGTAAACATACCAAAACAAGAAGGTGAGGGCCCCCATAGAGGTGCTCTTGCACCACATTCATACTTCTATCACCATCCATTTTTGTACATGAATCATTAGAAAAATGCATGTTCAAGCATTAGTCTTCTATGAGTTTATTTTAATTTATGGAAAATATTATAATGGTTTTCTAGATCTCAAACGAAATTCCTAGATACAAAAAAATGATTATTATAAATTTGTAAGTACTTCTTGCAAAAAAAATTGTATTTAAAATGTACATTCTTTTTCTACAAATTGAATATTTTTTGTTATGATATTTTTCATCAGTTTTGTAATACCCCTATAAGGAGCTCAAGAGGACAACACTTATCTAACCAAACTAATGATGTAAATATTTTTTCTTTTATTAACAACTACTTAAAATCTCTAAAATATAATTATCAAACTTAAGTTGTGATATGCTTTAACCATTACATGACATGAAACCAGAATTAAAATCACATTATCATATTATCTTATTTCTTATTAATCATGAATGCACATTGACCAGCTAATCCTAAGCCCTCCCTAGGTTCCCTAATATTGCTAATTATATCTAATTTCATTGTATAACACCAAATTTAAGTATTCCTATGTTTTTTATTTCATCATTATATGCACATCATTAAACTAATCAAGATAATAAATATATCTAATATTAGCATAGTCATTTCCTTTTTCCCAGTCTTTAACATTAATTAGCTAATTAAATTATTAACTCTAACTATCATCTTGTATTCATTACTATATGATCATTCATTAACATCATTTAACGTATCCTTCAAGTAAATTATTCCATTACCTATACATCATTACTACTACCTTAAGTAGTCAATTTTAATTAATTATATATATAATTCCATCTTAACACTTTCTTAAAGGCATAGATAATCAATATTTTCATGTACTAATCTACCTTACATAATCAGATTTACATCAGTAATAAACCATAATAATATTCCTCCTAATCTATGTATTTTATCATTTACTAAATACAAATATATCAATATGTATATCAATACATCAATCTCCTTCTAGGAGATAAAAATTAAATCAACATATATAAATGAGAGCACAATGTGACATAAGTTACCAATAGGTACAAGATGAATATATTTTAATGTAGCATAACTGAAGGTAGTGGTATAAATATTAATGCATGCAAAATGAAAAAAATGTTAGAAATAACATTCCACAATACAACTGAGGAGGGGGGTGAATCAGTTGTATAAAAGAATATTAAACTTTAAAATTTAAGCTCCAGAATATCAGATCCAATGAACACAATGAATGCCAACACAATAACACAATATTTTGGTTTCGGGGAAACCCTGTTAAAGGTAAAAAACCCGGTGGGAATTAGCACCCACAAATGATGTACTGAGAGTATAGGTATCCTCGGCAGAAGATATAGCCCTGTTAGGAGCTTATTAAAACATTAAAGTACATAGTTTTTGTTAGAGGACAGACCTTGTTAGGAGTCAAGAACAAAAAGGAGGGCTCACTACCCAGAGAAGGTTAAATCCACCTTCAAAACTAACTAGTTTTCAAGAGGTGAATATAAAGAAATACACAATCTTTTGAACTATTTTCCAGCAACTGTATTTGCTTGATTAGTTCCAATAAAGTCCACTAGTAAACCTCTTCTCTACATACAATAGACAAAATCTCATAACTTTTTCAACCTCTTTATATCACATATATTCCATCCATATCTTTTCCAAAGAAAAGACTCTACATATATACCTTATTACAATTTACCATGATTAGGTCGGCCCATGAGGCTTTCCTAATTATAAACAATTACATTAACCCTTGCTAAGATACACATGGTATCTAGTACAAGTCTACAATGATTATATTTCAACAATCAAGGAATGACATCCTCAATTTTTGTTCGCCAAACAAAATACACACTTCATTTCCCAAGTCGGCTTCACAATAAGCCATCGCTAGAACACACGCCATAAATGATGTCACCAATCATTCTGTACCTTGTACTAACCAATGAACATCCTTCAATACCCTATCTATCATCTCTCAGGCTTGCATACCTTGAATCTAAATCCTCTAAAAGATATACCAAAAACCTAGAGACTAACTTTGTCAATTCTCATTGTCATAGTCTGGTCACCAGTCTTCATTAAAACATATGTATCTCTCTCAATATGAAACATCTAATGATGTGATCATAGATATAAGATCACAACATCCACTTTAAGTCTTATCTAACTTTTCATCATCTGAAACATTCGTAGAGTAGTTGTACATTGTGACTACCATTTCGGTTCCTTCATAGAAACATAGGTTGACATCAGTGACAAAACACAAATGAAAATAGTATGAGTTCCCATTCAGTGTTACATAGTGATTAAACATATTAAATGTCTCAATCACCTCCCATTAATTAGAAATATCTAACAATCTCCCCCTTTGGCATTAATGTCAGCATATGGAAAAATCTTATCCCAAAGTTATATCAATCCAAAGTCCTGCAACCAAACAATCTTCCCATATAGTAGGGGTTTTCTCATAGTAGCACTCCCCCTTTGAAAACAATGGCAAAGGGTTTCATGAGGCTTTGGCTACCTTCATAGATAAATTTTCTTGCATGATCACTCCCCTTGAGAAGTAGATCCCTGCATCTAGTCCAGATAGTGATAAGGCTCTAAATACCTCTGGACTGATGCACCTCTGCATCATTTAGTTCTGACTAGGAGGGGCCTAAACCCCTAGTATACCTTTGAGATATTAAAAGGTATCTTTCAATAGTGGCTTTGTGAAGATGTCTGCAATCAGCTCTTTTTTACTTATATATTCTAGTTTGATTTCCTTTTCGACCACCTTGTCTCTCAAGAAGTGATACTGGATAGAAATGTGTTTAGTTTTGGAGTGCATCACCGGATTCTTTCACATATTTATTGTACTGGTGTTATCACAATGGATAACCAAAGGCTCATCAAAATTTATTCCAATGTATGTCAACATTTGTTTCATCCAAACAATCAGAGTGTAGTTTATAGCAGCAGCAACATACTCTAATTCATCAGTAGATTGTGCTATACAATTTTGTTTCTTACTTAGCCAAGAAACCAACTTTTTCTCTAGCAAAAATGCACCACCACTGGTACTTTTTTCTTTCATCAATATTTCCTACCCAATCAACATCAGTATAAGCATGAAGTTCAAAGCTATCATTTCTATCATACCATAAGCCATAATCTATGGTTCCTCTTAGATACCTCATTATCCTTTTCACAATAGCTAGATGTGTTTCTCTAGGTTCTTCCTGATATCTAGCTACAATTCCAATAACATTAGCAATATCTTGTCTGGTGTGAGTTAGATATTGTAGTCCCCAACCATTGATCTATACAAAGTCTAAAAAACACACTTTGATTCATCATCAATTGTTAGCTTGTTGCCATCTATCAGAGGTGTTCCTACTAGTTTTCAATCTTGTAGTCCTCCAACCATTGATCTATACAAAGTTTGAAAAAAAACTTTGATTCATCATCAATTCTTTGATATACTTGGTCTGAGAAATGAAAATACCATTCTCATTCTGAGTTATTTACAATCCAAAAAAGAATTTAATTTCACCTATCATGGACATCTCAAATTCACTTTCCATTTCCTTAGCAAATTTCTTACATAGATCATCATTACCTCGAAAGATAATGTCATCCACAAATACTTCTATTATCAAGATTCCATTTTCACTAGTTCTTAAATACAAATTACTATCTGCATTACCTTTTCTAAATCCAAGGCCAAGTAGATAGTTGTCTAACCTTGCATACCAAGCCCTAGGAGCTTGCTTTAACCCACATAGAGCTTTCTTCAATTTGCACATCATGTCTTTATCTTCGCATAGAGGAAATCCATCTGGTTTTTTTATATAGACTTCTTCTTCAAGAACTCCATTAAAAAATGGAGATTTAACATCCATCTAATACACTTTGAATTTTTTACATCCAGCATAAGATAGGAACAATTTTACTGCCTCTATTTTGGAAACATGAGAAAATGTTTCTTCAAAGTCTATGCCTTCTTTCTATGAGTATCCTTTACACACTACTCTTGCTTTGTTCCTTACAATAGTTCCTTCTTCATCCATTTTGTTTCTAAAAACCCATTTTGTTCCTATTATATTTTTATTTTTAGGTCTAGGAACTAGTTCCCAAGTATTATTCTTCTTTATCTAATCCAATTCTTCTTTCATAGAATTTATCCAAGATTTATCTTTAAAGGCTTCATTTGTAGTTTTTGGCTCAACTTGAGAAATGAAGGAAATTTATTCTCTAACTTTTGATCTAGTTAGCATTCCTTGACTGGTATTGCCAATAATTTGATTTTTAGTATGGTTATTTTTTGCATACCTTGGTGTTTTAGGAGTCTTAGTAGCCTTTCTTGTACTAGAATCACAAGCCTCTTTTTCACTTTCTTCCTCAACAAGTTCTTCTGCAGCAGTAGTAGTTTCTTTTATCTTTGAAATCTAATTACTGTCATACATTCTTTCTTGTATCTGAAACTTCTCATCTATTCATACATTGTTACTTTCAATCACCTTCCTCAATCTCAGATTGAAACATTTGTAAGCCTTTATTTTAAAAGAGTAACCAAGGAAGATCCCTTCATCACTTCTAGTGTCAAACTTCCCTATCTCATCATCCCTCTTGATATACATTTACTACCAAATATTCTGAAATATTTTACAGGAGTATGATCAAACCATAGTTCATAGGGAGTCTTACTTGTACCTTCTCTAATTTGAATTCTATTCAATGTGTACACCATTGTTCCAATAGCCTCTCTCCAATTTAGATGAGATACATTTCCTTCAATCATCATTGTCCTAGCAGCATCAAGTATAGTCATGGTTCTTCACTCTACTATCCCATTTTATGTGGAGTCCTAGGAGCAGATGTTTGTCTCTTTATCCCATGCTCTTCGCAATATGAATTGAATAAGTCTAAAGTAAATTCTCCACCTCTGTCTGACCTTAAACACTTGATCTTTAAACCTGATTCATTCTCTACTTTTTCTTTGAACAACTTGAATTTATCAAATGCTTCTAATTTTTCTCTTAAATAAGTAACCCACATCATTCTAGAAAAGTCATTAATAAAGAGTATAAAATACCTTTCACCATAGTATGACTTTGTTCTCGTAGGTCCACATAGATCTATATGTACTAGATCCAACTTTCCTTTTGATGTATATGTTTTTCTTTTATGACTGCTTCTAGTCTGCCTTCCCATAACACATTCTCTACATATAGTGTTAAATGGTTTTAGAATCTTCGATAGATCTCTTACTGCCTTAGCCATACTTTCCTTCACAATGTTATCAAATTTAACACAACAAAATCTCTTGTGCCATAACCAACTGTCATCTACCTTCACAACAAAATAAGAGGCTCCAAATTTGTTTAGTTCAAATATATTACCTCTAGATTTTGAACCAGTAGAAATCAGTTTTCCTTCATTGTTTCTGATAAAACATTTACCATTAAAAAAAATTAACTAAAAATCTTTATCCATTAACTATCTAACACTCAACAAATTATGTTTCAGTCCTTCAATAAGTAGTACATTTTTTGTATTAGTCTTTCCATCTAGAGTAATGGATCCTACTCCTATGATAGATTTAGGGAGATTGTCCCCAAACCTCACAACACCTCCATCATAATTTACTAATTTAAAAAATTTGATCTTATCACCAGTCATATGATGAGAAAAACCACTATCAATTATCCATTCAATTTTCTTCTCAACATGAGATACTAAGGATTTTTCTTCATGTACTCGTTCATCTTTAATAGCAACAAATACAATCCCTTCATAACCTAAATCTTCATCATCAGAGATTCCTTCACTAGCATAATAACATTCTCTGTCTCTTTTAATCTTTGCATAATTAGGTTTGTACCTAGAAAATCTTGTAGGACATCTAGATGCAAAATGACCTACCTTATTGCATGAAAAACATTTCAAGGGTAATTTTCCTTCAAACTTTCCCTTACCTCTTTTTTCTCTTTTGGAAATTAGTGCAACAAGTTCTTCCATATTTCTTTCTTCTACCATTATTTTTTCCCATTTCTCAACATACTCACCAAGCTCTTCTTTTATGTCTTCTTTGTTGGTTCTCAGAAGTGTAGAGAATTTCTTTTGTGCAGATGCCTTGAATGTAGTTTCAACTTTAGGTACAGCTTCTCCTAATTCCACAACTTCAAACATAGTTAGCTTTTTAATCAACATCTCTCTCCTAAAATTCAGAGTCAGGGGTATAGTCTCTTGAATAGACATTGCCTTGAACTTGTATACAAGAGTCAATGATCTGAGGATCTTCACAATAACTCCCTCTTCATCATAGGTACCTCCATAATTTCTGATTCCAACTATTGCTTCTATTATCCTTTGAACATAGGCTCTAATTCTTTCATCCTCATTCATTTGCATATTTTCCATCTTTGTTTTCTAGTTTTGTAACTTTACATGCTTGGTATATTTATCCCCTTTATAAAATGCTTCTAATCTATTCCAAATTTAGTGTGTCAAATCTAAGTCTTTAACTTTAGTGAGCTCACCTTTAGATAGTGTGCTGATCAGTGCTTCCCTTGTGACCATGTTATATGAGAATAACTTCTTCTCGTCATCAATAGTAGATGGAAAATCATTCTCAGTCTTCAGGGCTACCTTCTTCTTTGTAATCATCAAGTAGTCCATGCCTAAACATAGCAAGTGTGTTCACATCTTATTCTTCCAACTGTCAAAGTCCTTAGGATCCAATTTGGGACCATCCTTCCTATAGAGTGCCATCTCCAAGATCACCTCAAGCAATTAAGATTTCTCTCTGAGGACCACAAGCTCTGATACCAATTGTTAGGAATAACAGTCCACAATACAACAGAGAAGGGGGCTGAATCAGTTGTTTAAAAGAATATTAAACTTTAAACTTTAAGTTCCACAATATCAGATCCAATGAATACCAACACAATAACACAATATTTTGGTTTCACGGAGACCCTGTTAAAAGTAAAAAACCTGGTGGGAATTATAACCCACAAATGATGTACTGAGAGTATAGTTATCCTTGTTAGAAGATATAGCCCTATTAGGAGCTTATTAAAACATTACAGTACATAGTCCTTGTTAGAGGAAAAACCCTGTTAGGATTCAAGAACAAAAGGGAGGGCTCATTTCCAAAAGAAGGTTAAATCCATCTTCAGAACTCGCTAGTTCACAACATGTGTATATAAAGAAATACACAATCTTTTGAACTATTTGCTAGCAACTATCTTTGCTTGATTAGTTCCAATGAAGTCCACGAGTAAACCTCTACTCTAAATACATAAGACACAAGCTCACATCTTTTTCAACCTCTTTATATCACATATATTACATCCATATCTTTTCCAAAGAAAAGACTCTACATATATACCTTATTACAGCTTACCATGATCAGGTCAACCCATTAGGCTGTCCTAATTATAAACAATTACATAAACCCTTGCTAAGATATGCCCAGTATTTAGGACAAGTCTACAATGATTATATTACAAAAATTAAGCCTAGACATCCTTAATTTTTGTTTGCCAAACAAAACACACGCTTCATTTCCTGAGTTGACTTCACAATAAACCATCACTAGAACACATGCTATAGATGACATCACCAGTCATTCCATACCTTGTGCTGACCAATGAACATCCTTCGGTACTTTGTCTATCATTCTCAAAGCTTGCATACCTTGAATCCAAATCCTCTGAAAGATATACCGAAAACCCAAAGACTAATTGTGTAAATTCTTATTGTCAAAGTCTAGTGACTAGTCTTCATTAAAACATTTGTATCTCTCTCAATATGAAACATCTAATGATGTGATCTTAGATATAAGATCACAACATCCACTTGAACTCTTATCTAACTTCGCAGCATCTGAAACATTTATACAATGTCTGTACAATGTGATTACCAGTCTGGTTCCTTCATATAAACATATGTTGACATTAGTGATGAAACATTAGTGCACATTTAGTAATGTAGTGATTAAACATATTAAATGTCTCAATCACCTCCTGCAACAAAAAAGTGAACCTAAATGAAAAAAATATTTACCAACCAATCATATGGAATGTAGAGGCCCACTGCTACAGAGATAAAGAGGTAGAAACCAAAGTTCCACACTAAAAAGTAACCCAAAAAAATAAAATAAGGTGGTAACTAGTCACGAAACAAGGATAATAAATGCAAGGAATTTTTAATAAGAAAAAGGCTACTAGAAGAAAAGTAAAATTTCAAATAAATGGACAATAGTATGTGATGCAAGAGAGGACAAGGAGAGGGGCCAAAGACACACCCTAACTAGGTCCACCTTGCAGAGATCACACATAGAAGAAACAACACACAAGTGAGAGAGAGAATACAAAGAACTTTCCATATATTTATTCCAATTGATTCATACATGTTGGGCTGTAACACCTTCATAGTTTAGGCCAAATATTACAATTCAAGTACACAAGTCCTCCAACATGTGAGGATCTGAAAAAATCTTCAAACTTCTAGCTTCTATCTCTGATGTCCTACTTGATGTCCTAAAACTACAAAGAAAGATTACATTATATACAAGAGGCTACTAAACAAGTCTGACTTCAGATCCACCATCAATGGAAGGAAGGACCAGATCTAGGTCCACACACTTCCCAATGATAGATTCCACCATTAAATTTGTGACCAAAATTTATTGCAAGAGTCGGCCTCAATAGGAAACTAAAACAAACAACTTGGTAAGCAAGGATAACTAAGCACCAGACAAGCATCACTAAGCACTAGGGAAATTCACTGATTATCAAAGAGATAACTGACTCACCCTAGTTAACAAAGGAAATCGAGAAACACTGAACCAACTCGGTCAAAGAAGGAACCGAGCAACAAAGGAAAACAAATATATGTTTTTGGTGACACATGATTGCCAAGGAATCAAGATGCTCCTACATCAGACACCTGGGGTTATTTGAAATGATACTCTGAATCATGAAGTAGGTGGGTAAAAGCACAAAGCTATGTCACATTTCAAGACAACTTATCAAAATAGCTAAATTTGAGTATTTCCAACTAAAATTATTTTTTGTCAAACATATGGTCTAGCTAGATTCATTCTAGCTAAGTTAGATAAGTTCTTCACCTTTTCCAATTGGAAATATCTATTAAATGCATGTTTTATAACAATTACTAAAAAAATAAAATTATTTCAGAAAAGCGATGTTTCAATAACTCTTACTATTTTTAATGATATTTTTTTACAAATATAAAAATACCCTTTTTTAGAGAAAAGAATCAAGATTATCATCATATAATTTTTATAATATTTTAATTAGATGTAATATATTATAATTTCAAAATACTGCAAGTAGGTATTTTAACATTTGAGAACAAGATGCTTCAAAAATAGAAAAAAATAGTAAAGCTTATCAAAAAAATTGAAAATTTATATTTAACACTAGAGGAGAGAGTTATCTTCAAGAGTGTGTAATTTATTTTTTGAATGGTGTAGATTTGATAGGGGAAATTTGACATGAGATGAAAACTGTCGATTTCAAGTATGTTCGACTTTGAGTAGTTATATTAGAGAAAATCTACATTGAAAACTAATTTTTATTCTTTTCTGCACTAGCTATACATTTCATCTATGACATATTTTGAAATCAAAGGAAAAAAAGATTATTTGCATATACTTTTTTGTTGCGAACAAGACCCTCATTTTTTAGCATTTTTTAGCAAGTAAAAAATGGACTTAAAAAACATAAAAACTATGTGAATTCTTGTTCAAAAAAAATTTAAAAAATTATAGGCATAAACTTCATCCACTTTTACATATTTCATTACTTTACATCATCTCCAAATTTTAAACATAAATGCCATTTTTATGTCATTAAAGTTAAAAAATTTGTGTTGTTGACCTTTTCCTTTATAAAAGTGTGACACAGCTTTGTACTTTTACCCAGGTACAATCTGAGTTAAATCCAACTCAGATCATGAAATCCATGAACTATCTTCAATTGGTATATTCTTCCATTTTACCAAATATTCCATATACTATTTTCCTCTTGTACTTCTGCTAATTCTTTGTTCCAAAATTTCCTCAACTTCTTCTATCTATTTCTTAGGATAATCATTTGGTACTTTCATTTCTTCATTTGACTCATGGTACTCATACAAATCAGTAATGTTGAATATAGGTGATATATCCATGTCATCAAATAAATCAATCTCATAAGAAATTCCACTATCAAATCTCTTCAAAATATTGCAGGGACCAAACTTCTTCATTTTCAGCTTCCCATATGTTCCAACAAGAAATCTTGCTTTCTTAAAACTAACCATTACTTCATCACTGACTGCAAAAGTCTAATGTCTTCTAGATCTATCAGCTCTATCTTTGTAGTTCTAATTACTTTTCTGCAACTTATGTTTCACATCTTCATGCAATGTCTTCATGAACTTAACAAACTTTACCCCTTCAACACTTCTCTTTTCTTCATTACAAATATCCCTCAAATTTGATATACCTCTCTGGTGTATGCCATTTAAAATCTCAAAATTGTTGGAAACAATTGTCTGAAGGAAATTGCTACTCAAATTATGTATTGTCTTTGATGTCACACAATATCATAGTCTGCAGCAATCAGTTCCTACCGAGTTCAGTCAGTCTGCCAGGCAGTAAAATTAGTGCTTACCGAGTCCACTCGGTTATCAAAGAAAATCAGTGTCTACCGAGTCCACTCGGTTATCAAAGAAAATCAGCATTTACCGAGTTCAGTCGGTCATCAAAGAAAATTCAGTGTTTACCAAGTTCAGTCGGTTGTCAAAGAAAAGTTAACATTTACCGAGTTCAGTCGGTTATCGAAGGTAAAGGATTGTCAGTGTTTATCGAGTTCCCTCGGTCTCTGAAAGATTGTAGAAAGTTATGGTCACCGAGCACTGTCGGCCCTTGAAGGATTTTTTGCAAATAAAGTTTGCTTAATTCATCCAACTGTTATACTAAGTAATGTCGATTTGACAAATCTAAAATCATATAAATAAAAGGTCAAATGTGAAAAATAAACATGAAATACAGCAGATGATATATAGAAGGAAAACAGAAAAGGTGTGTGCGAAATTGTGAAGGATGATCAGATATCCTTGAGGTACACCAGAGATATAATCGATCAGGAAAGATCAGACTTATGCAGAATAGAGATCTGTAATTAGCAAGGTAGTTGCATTATTATACAGGTCATTTTCATTGTTACCTTTTTGTCATTGTAACAGTGAATTCTAAATCTCTTAACCGAGTTGGTTTAACAACCATATTGTAAATCCTCTAACAAGGTGACAATTCCATTGAATTGTTTTCAAGACCTCTTACCAGGCCACTCCTAGCAGGGTGATTAAATCCTCTAACAAGGTCACACCTAACAGTGTGTTTTGTAACCTTTTACCGGGTTGGCTTCTAACCAGTTATCACTTCAGAAAAGTGAAAATCAGTATCTAGATACATTGGTGGTTTTTCCCATATTGGGTTTCCACGTTAAATCTTGTGTCTCTTGTGTTGTTAATTGCTATCTTAATCATATACAAGTGCTGATGAATATCTAAAAGATAATTTTGCTAATACTTTCTGCATCTTCAAAGTTACTGCAATCTATTTACCGAGTGCTAAAATAGATAATATTCTTTAAGATATCCTAAGGGATCTGAAAAGAAATAATTGTGAAGTGTTTTATGGTTGACTAATTCACCCCCCCCTCTCAGTCACTTCATCCATATTCCATCAATTGGTATCAGAGCATTTGGTGCTTGCAGGAAGGGTTTCAAGGACCTAAGCTAAAGATCAGGATGTCTTACAAGAGGGAAATTCCAAAGCTCAACAGAGATAACTTTTTAGCATGGCAAGATCTCATGCGAGTTCATCTGGCTTCCATTGGTGATTCAGGATGCAAATACATTGATGAAGAATACACAGTTCCTACTGGCGCATTAACTGTTGAAGACATTTCAGAGAAAAAGACTCATAACACCATGATGATAGACATTGCATCTGCTCTTAGCTATGAAGAATTTGATGATATTAAAGAATGCACTACTACATATGAAATGTGGATGACACTGAAGAAAATATATGGTGGTGATGCAAATGTGAAAAGAGCCAAAGCAAAAAGCCTAAGAGGACAGTTTGACAAGATGAATATGAAGGAAGATGAAAACATTGCAAAATATGTTGAAAGAATCAAAGCAAGTGTAAGTGCAATTAGAGCTTCTGGAGGAACAATCTCTGATGAAACTGTTATAAGTAAGGTACTCAGAACATTACTCCCTATCTATGCAATAAGAGTATCAGCTATTCAAGAAAGAAGATGTGAAACAAACAACAATATAACTTTGGATGCTTTAGTTGGAAGATTGACAGCCTTTGAATTAGACAACTATGACAACTATCTTCCAAGTTCCAAAAATATTGAATCGGCATTTGAGGCCAAGGTTTCACTAAGGAAGAACAAGAAAATTAAAGAAGTTCAGTCAAAAAGTGAAGAAGTATTAGAAGAAAGTTCTAATAGTGATCTTGAAATTGTAGAAGCATTACTTGCAAAGAAGTACTCTAAAGGGAAAGGTAAATATAAAGGTAAAACTCCTTTAATCTATTTTTCATGTGAAGAAATTGGACATATTGCAGCTAGGTGCCCAAACAAACAAGCCAAGGAAGAGAAGAGAGGTCACAAGTACTATGGCAAAAATAATTTCAAATCATTCAAGGATAAAGGTAAGAAAACATGTTTTATGGCTAAAGATTCTGATGATAGTGAAGAAGAAATTGTCTTTATTGCTATAAAAGATGAATCTGATGATGATGAAGATAAGATGGCACTTATTTCTCATATAAGCAAAGATGATATATGGATAATAGACAGTGGATGTTCACACCACATGACTGGTGACAAGACAAAATTTGAATATCTAGAAGACTGTGATAGTGGCAATGTAAGATTTGGAAACAATGAACCTTGTTGTATAAAAGGAAAAGGAAGAATCTCATTAACCAAAGAACTCATATGTGATAATGCTTATTGGGTTGAAGGAGTAAAACATAATCTTCTAAGTGTAGCACAGTTAATCAACACTGGTTTCAAGGTTGAATTCATGAATGGTCAAGCAAGACTGCTGGATGAAAAAGGAAAACTCATTGGATCAGGCAAACAAACAAAAGGTAACTTATTTTATCTTGATCTCAATGAATATTCATGATTTATTGCTCAAATTGAAGAAAGTTGGCTATGGCACAAAAGGTTATGTCATGTGAATTTTGATAACATGATAAAAATAAGCAAATTCAAGAAGGTTAGAGGCATTCCTACTTTGAAGAAACCTGATACTGGTCTATGTAAGAATTGTCAGATTGGCAAAATGAGTAAAACTAGTTTTAAGAGTAAGAACTATCAGTCTAAAGAAATTTTGGAAATTGTACATACTGATTTATGTGGACCTATTGGAATACAAAGCTATACTGGAGATAAATTCTTTATTCTTTTCGTTGATGATTATTCTAGAATGATGACTGTTATGTATTTAAGAGAAAAGTCAGAAGCATTTGAAAAGTTCAAATGGTATTTGGCAAGAGTGGAAAAGGAAACAGGGAAAAGATTGAAATGCTTAAGATCAGACAGAGGTGGTGAATTCATCTCCCATGATTTTAACAACTTTTGCATTGAAAGAGGAATCAAAAGGTAGGTATCAGCTCCTAGAACTCCTGAGCAGAATGGAATAGCAGAAAGAAGAAACAGATCAATTATGGATTGTGCAAGGACTCTAATGATAGAAAAGAACATCACTATAAAGTACTGGAAGGAAGCTATCAGCACTGCAGTTCATACCTTGAACCCAGTACAATTGAAGAAAGACACATTCAAAACTCCTTATGAATTATGGTATGGCTATAAACCCAATATAAGTTACATGAAAGTTTTTGGTAGCAAGTGTTATATCCTAAAAGAATCCAGAAGAAATAAATTTGATGTGAAAAGTGATGAAGGAATATTCCTAGGATATTCTAGCAAAGGCAAGACATACAAATGTCTGAACTTATCTACTCACAAAGTCATAGAAAGTATACATGTAAAATTTGATGAGTTTGCAGAAAAGACTGAAGAAGAAAGAAAAAGGGAACCTAAGAACTACAGAAGATTTGTTTACATTGAACCTGAAACATTGGTAGACACAACTATCAATGAGGAAACTATATCTACCGAGCCGAGCACAGTTACCGAGTCACAAACTGAGTCACAGAAAGAAGTTCAAACCGAGTCATAGGAAGAAATTCATACCGAGTCTCAGCCTAAAGTTACCGAGCAAATATCTACCGAGCCCGAGCAACCTGAAGAAGAGATCCTAGAAGACAACAGCATGACTCATTCAAAAAGCAAGGAACCTATACTAGCCAAATATGTCAGAAGACATCATACACCAGATCAAATTATTGGAAACAAATCAGATGGTACTATGAAAAGAAGCAAGCTAAAAGGTACATGTCTGCTTACTGATTTTGAACCTAGAAATATCAAAGATGCATTGGAAAATGAAAGTTGGATTGAAGCAATGAATGAAGAATTATAACAAATACAAAAGAACAAAACATGGACTCTTGTACCTAGACCTAAAGATAAGAATGTAATTGGAACAAAATGGGTATTCAGGAATAAGCTGAATGAAGATGGTCAAGTATTTAGAAACAAAGCTAGATTGGTATGTAAAGGTTATTCTCAAGAAGAAGGTATAGATTATGGAGAAACTTTTTCTCCTGTTGCAAGATTAGAAGGTGTAAGAACTCTACTTGCTTATGTAGCACACAAAGGATTTAAGGTATATCAGATGGATATAAAATCTCCATTTCTCAATGGAATTCTTGATGAAGAAGTCTACATTGAACAACCTAAAGGTTTTGTTGATCCAGATAAAAAGGACATGGTCTGCAGGTTACACAAAGCATTGTATAGATTGAAACAAGCTCCTAGAGCATGGTATGAAAGACTCTATAACTATTTGATTCAGATTAATTTCAAAAGAGCCAATGATAACAGCAATTTGTATATTAAAGAAGGACCGGATGACAAAATTGTACTGGCAGAAATATTTGTAGATGATACTATATTTACAGGGAATGAGGATCAGTGCAAATAATTTTCAAAGCAAATGAACAAAGAATTTGAAATGTCTATGTTTGGTTTAATAAAATTCTTTGTTGGTCTTCAAATTCAGCAAAGTAAGAATGGTATATACATTACTCAATCTAAATACATTAAGGAAATACTTAAGAAGTTTGGTATGGAAGATTCAAAACCAGTTGGTGCACCCATGTGTACTGGACTGAAACTTACCAAAAATGATGATTCAAAAGAAGTTGATCAGACCCTATACCGATCTATGATTGGAAAATTGTAGTATGTAGTACATACAAGACCTGATATTGCCTTAGCAGTCGATATAGTAGCAATATTCTTAGCAAAACCTAAGGAAAATCATATGATGGAAATCAAAAGAATCTTAAGATACTTAAGAGGAACTGAAGAATATGGTTTGTGGTATAAATTTGGAGGCAATCTAGATTTAAAAGTGTTTACTGATGCTGATTGGGCAAGAAACATTGATGACAAAAAAGCACAAGTGGTGGAGCATTGTTTCTTGGAAAAAGACTGGTATCCTAGACCAGTGAAAAGCAGAATTGCACATCTCAATCCACAGCTGCAGCAAAATATGTTGCTGCTGCAGTAAATTGTTCAAATATTGTTTGGTTTAAACAGTTATTAGAAGGTATGAAGGTTGAAATCAAAGAACCAGTTGTTATATTTTGTGACAATACTAGTGCAATAAACATTTCAAAGAATCCAGTGATGCATTCCAAAACCAAGCATATTGCTATTAAATATCACTTTGTCAGAGAATTGGTGCAGGACAAGGAAATCATATTAGAATATATTCATACAAAAGAGCAGATTGCAGACATTTTTACCAAACCATTACCTAAGGATGCATTTGTTTATCTAAGAGGTAAGTTAGGGGTCATTCCCCTATCTGAGGCTCACTAAATACAGTTTTAGTGATGCATCAACCAGAACATGATTGAAAATCAACAGTTGATGCAGCATATTCAAGGAATCATTGCATATGAATCAGTACTTGAGGTACATTAATTTACACCGGTATTATGTGAATTGTCTTTGGCACATGTTGTCAAAGAGGGAGTGTTTGCTATGTCTTTGCTATTACTTCAAGAAATTTTCAATAGTCAGAAGGAAGAATGTTTTTTCAAGAAAAAGGAAGTTTGCTGACAAAGGGAGATTTGAATCTGAACTGAGCTAATTCTTTCAAATTTCTTATGCTATGACATATTGTGTTGACATCAATGCCAAAGAGGGAGATTGTTGGAAACAATTGTCTCAAGGAAATTGCTACTCAAATTATGTATTGTCTTTGATGTCACACAATATCATAGTCCACAGCAATCAGTTCCTACCGAGTTCAGTCAGTCTGCCAGGCAGTCAAATTAGTGCTTACCGAGTCCACTCGATTATCAAAGAAAATCAGTGTCTACCGAGTCCACTCGGTTATCAAAGAAAATCAGCATTTACCGAGTTCAGTCGATCGTCAAAGAAAATTCAGTGTTTACCGAGTTCAGTCGGTTGTCAAAGAAAAGTTAGCATTTACTGAGTTCAGTTGGTTATCGAAGGTAAAGGATTGTCGGTGTTTACCGAGTTCCCTTGGTCTCCGAAAGATTGTAGAAAGTTATGGTCACCGAGCACTGTCGGCCCTTGAAGGATTTTCTGCAAATAAAGTTTGCTTAATTCAGCCGACTATTATACTAAGTAATGTCGATTTGACAAATCTAAAATCATATAAATAAAAGGTCAAATGTGAAAAATAAACATGAAATACAGCAAAAGATATATAGAAGGAAAGCAGAAAAGTTGTGTGCGAAATTGTGAAGGATGATCAGATATCCTTGAGGTGTAGCAGAGATATATTTGATCAGGAAGGATCAAAATTATGCAGAATAGAGATCTGTAATCAGCAAGGCAGTTGCATTATTATATAGGTCATTTTCATTGTTACCTTTTTATCATTGTAACAGTGAATTCTAAATCTCTTAACCGAGTTGGTTTAACAACCATATTGTAAATCCTCTAACAAGGTGACAATTCCATTGAATTGTTTTCAAGACCTCTTACCAGGCCACTCCTAGCAGGGTGATTAAATCCTCTAACAAGGTCACACCTAATAGTGTGTTTTGTAACCTTTTACCTGGTTGGCTTCTAGCTGGGCATCACTTCAGAAAAGTGAAAATCAGTATCTAGATACATTGGTGGTTTTTCCCATATTGGGTTTCCACGTTAAATCTTGTCTCTTGTGTTCTTAATTGCTATCTTAATCATATACAAGTGCTGATGAATATCTAAAAGATAATTTTGCTAATACTTTCTGCATCTTCAAAGTTACTGCAATCTATTTACTGAGTGCTAAAATAGATAATATTCTTTAAGATATCCTAAGGGATCTGGAAAGAAATAATTGTGAAGTGTTTTATGGTTGACTGATTCACCCCCCCCTCTCAGTCACTTCATCCATATTCCATCAAAAATGTGTTTTTCCAGTACTCCTATTCACTAAATTATTGTATGCAAACTCTGCTTGTACCAACACAGGATCCAAATTATTTGCTTTGTCTCGAACTAAACATCTCAAAATATTTCCCAAGCTTCTATTCACAACTTTTTTTTGTCCATCAATTTTTGGGTGAAATGTAGAACTATATTTCAACTCGATGCAAAACTTTCTCCAAAGGTTCTTCCAAAATTATCCAATAAATTTACTATCTTAGTTAGAGGTAATAATCCTCGATAATCCATGCAATTTGACAATTTCCTTAAAGAAAAGATCTGCTATATGTACTGCATTTGATGTCTTTCTACAAGGTATAAAATGTGCTATTTTAAAAAATCTATCCACAACAACAAATATAGAATCATTACCTGTCACTATCTTCGGTAAGGCAAGGACCAAATCCATACTGATATCAATCCAAGGTTTCTCAAGAAAAAAATTGGTGTATACAATCCAGCATTCTAACTTATTCCTTTTGCAACTTGACAAATTCCATAAATATTCACAAATTTTTTAACATCCTTATACAAGTGTGGCCAAAAGTATTTCTCCCTAAGAAAATTCAATGTATTGTCAACACCAAAATGTCCAGCCAAGCCACTACTATGTTTTTCTTTTATCAAATTAGTTCTCATTGATCCTCTCGGTATACACAACTGAATACCTTTAAACAACATACCTCCTTGAATAAAATATTCTTCACATTTAGTACTCGATTGAACCTGATTAGGTGCTTTGCACTTTCTCCACAGGTCATAAAAATTTGGATCAAATTCATAAGAATCTCTCATGTCATCAAAAACAAGAACTTCAATTTTCATCTCGGTCATTAAAGATGTTCTTCTACTCAATGCATTTGTAACTTGGTTAGTGACTCCACTCTTATGCTTTATCACAAATGTATAACTCTGCAAATACTCAACCCATTTCATATGTCTTTGATTCAACTTATTCTGACTACCCAAATACTGTAAAGCTTTATGATCGGAATACAACACAAATTCACTCGGTATCAAATAATGTCTCCATTTCTTCAGTGTTTTAAGATTAGCATAGAATTCTTGATCATACATAGAGTATTTCCTCTTTTCATCATTCAACTTTTCACTAAAGAAAGAAATAGGCTTACCTTCTTGACTCCACACAGCTCCTATTGCACTTCCACTTGCATCACATTCCACTTGAAATACCTTATTAAAATTAGGTAATTATGCCAACATAGGAAATTCAACAACCTTCTGCTTCAGAGTCTCAAAACTTTTATCTCCATGTGTCCACTTGAATTCTCTTTTATCTCCTCTCATAGTCTCATTCATAATATTACAAATTGAACTAAAATTCCTAATGAACTTTTAGTAAAAACTTGTCAAATGATGAAATAATCTTACCCCACTAGAATTCTCAAGTGTAGGCCAATTCAAAATAGCTTCAATCATTTTAGGATCCATCTTCAAACCATCATCTGAAATCACAAATCCCAAATACACAATCTCCTCTTTCATGAATGAACACTTTTTCAGATTTATCAGCAACTTTTCTTCTTTCAACCTTTGTAATACTTGTTTAACATGCAAAAAATGGTCTTCTCTGGCCTTACTTAATATCAAAATATCATCTAGGTATACAATCACAAATTTACCTAAGAATTTCTTCAAAACTTCATTCATCAACCTCATAAAAGTACTTTGTGCATTACTTAAACCAAAGGGCATAACCAACCACTCATACAAACCTTCTTTTTTCTTGAAATAAGTCTTACACTCATCACCTTCTTTGATTCTAATTTGATGATACCCACTATTCAAATCAATTTTGGTAAAATACTTTGCTCCGGTCAAGCTGTCCATTATATCATTCATTCTCAGTATAGGAAACCTATATTTTATTGTTATCTTGTTGATTTCTCTAGAATCGGTACACATTCTCCATTCTCCATTCTTCTTAGGTGCCAATATAGTGGGTAATGCACAAGGACTTAAACTTTCCCAGATTAAACCTTTCTGCAACAATTCTTGAATCCATTGGTTTAATTCTTGATTCTTGGTAGGTGTCAGCCGATGTGGTGCCTTATTTGATAAACTAACTCTAGGGATTAGATACATGCAATGATAATTTTTTCTCTTCGGTGGAAAACCATTGGGTACATTATCAAAAATGATCCCATTGTACTCATTGAGTAACTTACCAATCTCCTCAGGTATACTATCCTCTATTTTTTTACTTAGTTTGTTAGGAATCACAACAAAACATACATCATTCATCTTCAAATCCTTAACAAAATTTCTTCCTTCCATCAAACAAAATTTTATATATGTACAAGCATTACTCATAGGTTCTTTAATCAAAGGTAACAAGATTTGTCTTCTCCCATCAGCCCAAATAGTATACTTATGCAATCTCCCATTATATATAGCATGTTTATCATATTTCCAAGGTCTACCCAATAGAATATGATGACAATCCATAGGCATGATATCACATTAAACAACTTATCATAGTACTTTCCAATTTTCCAATTCACATAACATTGTTCACTTACCAAGAGTGTGTGCTCATCTTTGATCCATGAAATCCGATAGGGCTTCGAGTGTTCCAACCTTTTCAACTACAACTTGGTAACTATTTCCTTAGATCCCAAGTTCTCTGAGCTTCCACTATCAATGACTACCTTCCAAACTTCATCAGAAAACTTTACATCTAGTCTTGAACAAACTTTTCCTTACCGCATCTTCCTTATTACTTTCACTCCAAAGTGCTCTCCTTATCATCAAGTTCTTTTCTTTCTCAGGTTCATTAATTGACTCTTCTTGCACCAAAGCATTTCTACTACTACTGACCTTCTTAATTGCATGTGTACACTAAAATGATCTATGTCCTTCTTCCCCAGAATTGTAATAAGTTCCCAAGAAACCACCTTTGTTATAACCACCTCGATGGTTATTGCCTCTTCCTCTAAATGAACTTTCACCTTTCCACATCATCTTGCCTTTATCCAAATTCATCTTTTCTGGTTTAGATCTACTATTTTCACCATAAGATCTGCATCTTCCTCTAGAGAGTCTACCACCTCTACCTCTTTGTCTTTTCTCATAACTCTTGTTCAATTTATCCTCAGCTTTCAATGCAAATTGATAAGCTTCTTCAATGTTCACCAATTTAACCAAACTGATTTCTTGTTGGATAGAAACTCTCAATCCATTCAGGCACCTATCAATTCTTTTCACATCATCTTCATCATGTCTGGATCTAATATCTAATCTATAAAATTCCTCAGTATATTATTTTATCGAGCTACCTTTCTGCCTCAAACTTTGCATTCACCTAACTAGGTTAATCTGATAATCACAAGGTAAAAACTTTCCTTTCAATTTATTCACCATTTTAATCCATACCTATATTTTTTTCTTTTCCTTTCCTCTTTCTTTCCAACTGTAGATGTTCCCACCACAAGGATGTATGACTTTTCAGCTTTGTGCTTGCAATTTTTTACCTTCTTTTCCTCAGGGACATTTTCATACTCAAAGTACTTTTTGATCTCGGGGATCCAGTCCACCAATTCATCATAATCCAATTTTCCACTATACTCAAGAGGATTGAAGTGTGGTGGAGATTTTAGATTTATCAAATCCTTCAACAATCTTTCCTCACCTTGATCCATCACCGGTGCAGGTTCTACATCAACTTTTTCTTCCTCAATTTCATCATCACTAACATCTTCAAGATGTCTTCCTCTTCGCTACAATGTTTAAACAACTTCTAATCTAGCAGAAAGTTGTGTCAACATGTCTGCCAATCCTAGATCTGCATCTCACCTCCCATGAACCATCTTGAAACCCTCTACAATTGTAGGCCAAATCGCAATCTACTACCCCACAAAAGATCAACTAGGGTTTGATAAGAAGGAACCCTCAAACCTAGATTCAAAAACCTAGTTCTAGATCTCACCTCACTATAATACCACCTGACACAAGAGAGGACAAAGAGAGGGGCCAAAGGAACATCCTAACAAGGTCCACCTTGCAGAGATCACACGCAGATGAAAAAACACACAAGAGAGAGAGAGAGAGAGAGAGAGAGAGAGGAGAGAGAGAGAGAGAGAGAGAGAGAGAGAGAGAGAGAGAGAGAGAATGCAGAGAACTTATCATATATTTATTCCAATTGATTCATACATGTTAGGTTGTAAGGCCTTCCCAGTTGAGGTTAGATATTACAATTCAAGTACAGAAGTCCTCCAACATGTGGAGGATCTGAAACAATCTTCAAACTTCTAGCTTTTATCTCTGATGTCCTAATTGATGTCCCAAAACTACAAACAAAGATTACATTATATAGAAGAGGCTCTAGAACAAGTCAGCCTTTAGATCCACCATCAATGGAAGGAATGACAAGATCTAGGTCCACATGCTTCCCAATAATAGATTATAGCATTAAATCTATGACCAAAATTAATTGCAAGAGTCAACCTCAACAGGAAACTAAAACAGACAACTTGGTAAGCAAGGATAAGCGAGCACTAGACAAGCATCACATAGTGCCAGGTAAATTCACCAAGCGTAAAAGATAGAAGCTATTATTGTTGAACTAAACGTAAACATAAAACCTAAAATCTAAAATCATATTTACCTAAAAATCTAAACTTAAAACATAAACTCAAAAGTTGAAACCTTAAAAAAGGTAAATAGAAACCTAAAAATAGGTAAATAGCAAGCACTACATGGTTAATTTAAACAATTTTTTAATTTAAAATTTATTTAAAATGATTAAGTGATATATATATATATATATATATATATATATATATATATAATATATATATATATATATATATATATATATATATATATATATATATATATATATATATATATATATATATATATATATATATATATATATATATATATCATACTAAGTGATGCAAGAGCATCCTGGGTGTAAGAGCAATCTTGCATCACCCAAAAATATTTCTATTTTTGTATTCAATAAGGGTTATTTTGTGCAGAGCTACTATTTATGAAAAGTTACTATTTTTGGTAATTTTTGTATGTGCTCAGAATGATATGATTTCTTTCTTGGAGGTTCATTTTGGTCATATAAGTCTGCCAGTAAAGTTTCATTGCCAGATGAAGTGTATATTGGAAGATATTGAAGATTTTCGGTATTGGAAGCAGGGTACAGAAACTTTGAACTCAGTTTTGAAGACTTTAGAGGCCCCCCGATGAGGTCGAAAATTTGGGTGACGGGCACTTGCGCAAGTCAAGCCTGTAGAGCGCTTCGTGGCGTTTCCGAAATGGGGTTATAATAGCCGATCAGGTCAACTGGTGATGACTTATGGTCTTCGGAAGTTGGGCCACCCGAAATGGTGGAAAAATAATTTTCTTCAAAATTTCTGTTCAGGTTTCAAAGGTTATCTTGAGCTGACTATGATGTAATAAAATGTAAAATCAAATAATTCTAAGTTTGGTCGGCCTTATTGGCTAAAATTCTGGAACCTTCCCAGGTGGTGGAAAAATTGCCTATATAAGGAAGGCTGTATTATTGTCTTAGGCAGTTCAGAATAGTTCTGGGTAGTAGATCTGGGTAATAATTCGAGGCTTTGTCCTACAGAATATTGTAAGGGAATGCCCATGTGGCTTTGCATATTGTAATTCTGAAAGTTTGTAATTCCACATTTGTGGAGATAATAAGAAGCCAATTTTCTGTTCTTGCATATTGTTGTGGTTTCTCTGTTTCTGTTATGTGTTTGTGGTATTAAGGGGAGCACCCTTCATCACTAAGTTACTTTCCAAAATAAATATATATCAAGAACATATAGATCTTATAATCCTTTACATATTTTTTTAGAAAAAATTATACTTAAGACCTAATAATACCTAATCTTAAGACATAATAGGACCCTTAAGACATAATAATACATAATACCTACACTTAACACATAATAGGACCCTTAAGACCCAATAGGATGTCCAATAAAACCCTTAAGACCCAATAAGACCATTAAGACCCAATACGTGACCTAATAGTACCAATCAAGATGTAATAGGACCCTTAAGACCTAATAGGACCACTTAAGACTTAATAGGACCTAATAGGACCTATTAGGACCCTTAAGACCTAGTAGACCACTTAAGACCTAATAGTCCACCCTTAAGACCCAATAGGACCCTTCAAACCCAATAGCACCTAATTAAGACCCTTAAGAACCAATAGGACCTAATTAACACCATCAAGACCCAATAAGACCCTTAAGACCTAATTAACACCCTCAGATATCCCCTCTAGCTAAAAAGAATGAAACCTTGGAGATGATCCTAACTCAACTAGTAATATAGTTATCTTCTTCCCAAAATGGGTTAAGTATTTAAACTCTAAATCATTTCCCCCCCTCCTCAACTTCATAAGTAGAAAATCTATGTTTCATCTTATGCTTTCCATGGAAGTGTTTTGTTCATGGAAAAAGTGCAAACAACTAAAGAAAATCCATTGTTTCATGGACTTGAATGAATTCATCTAGTACCTAATTATTTTAAAATGAACCCCTTTCCAGATTATTATATTTTCACAATTTGTTTTAGTATTTATAATGTTTTTTCCCTCCCTAGTTATGGAAATTTACATTCAAACTAGTAAACTGATTTAAAATTTATCTCAAAATTATTGTGACTTGATTCTAGGTAGATTTTGGAATTTGTATTAAATTCATTTTTTTTATGTTCTTTTAAATATGTATTAATATGCATGAATTAGTAAATTATGTGTGCATGAATTAGTTCTAGTACCATGATTATACATGTAAATGCATGAATTTAAATGTTTACATATTTAATTT